>JAOSBK010000204.1:6558842-6571262 GCA_027568895.1 Erythroxylum shatona
TAGTTTAGGAGTAAGTGGTTGGATTCCGGCAACGTGATCCGACCTAAGTTGGGCTCTGGAAACGGGGTCCAACACTTTGGGTTATCCTTCGGGCTAAACCCCTCACCGTTTTGCACTTCCCACCCTTGGTAAGACGCGTCTTAGGGGAAGAGGTATCCATACACTTATAAGGCATACTTCGTTCTCCTCTCTAACCGATGTAGAATCTTACACTTTTCACCCCTCTTAAGGCCCAGCCCTGTTTAAGGCTCAGCCTAGTTGACACAATAATTCGGGTACCGACTCTGATATCATTATAACAGCCTAGATCACCCACTCACAGATATTGTCTTAGACCAAACCCTTCATGGTTTTGCACTCCCCACCTTTTGGGAAAAAGCGTCTCAGGGGGAGAGATATCTATACCTTTATAAGGCATACTTCGTTCCCTTCTCTAACTGATGTGAGATCTCACAATGTTGACCAATGTGAAACTTTAATAGACCACGTACTATACGTGAACATGCATTGGGATGACAAACATTGCAACAAGACTTAATTCTTTAGGAATGGAAGTGGATAAGAATTTCCTTGTGTAGTTCATCTTAAACTCATTACCACCTGAGTATGGTCTCTTCCAAATGAACTATTATAACATGAAGGACAAATAGAATATGCATGAGTTGCACAATATGTTGGTTCAGGAAGAGATTAAACTCAAGAACCAAGGAAGTTACTCCATTAATTATATCAAGAATAATGGAGCTAGTAAAAAAGGTGGAAAGAAACATGGGAACAAAGTGAAGGAACCCCTGAAAGTTAGTGGGGAATCCCCTTAATTCACAAAAAAGAATAAGATGAATGAAAATGTCATTTCTATAGGAAGGTTGGGCATTTCCATAATGAATGTTCCAAACGTAAGGTATGGTTTGAAAAGAGAGGTAAGCTTAGTGCTTATGTATGTTATGAAACAAACCTCGCTAAAGTTCCTTTTAATACTTGGTGGATTAATTCTGATTGCCCCACTCATATTTCTAATACCATACAAGGATTACTTGTTAACTAAATCATAAAACCAAATGAAATATTTTTCTACATAAGCAAAGAAATGAGAGTTTCAATGGAAGCCATTAGGTCTTATTGCTTAATCCTAGACATTAGATATCATTTGGACTTACATAAAATTTTTTTCGGACCCACTATATCTAGGAATTTAGTTTCTTTATCCAAAATTGATAGATATGGATACTCATTTAAATTTAGTTATGGTAGGTTCAATTTGTATTAATATAACCACATAATTGGTGGTGGTGTATTATGTGATTTATATAAATTAAATTTTGATGTTGTTTATACTAAAACTTTATTGACTTTGAATCCCAATATTGGTATCAAACATAGTTTCATTAATAATATATCCGCTTACTTATAAAATAAACTTTTGGGACACATTTTTAGAATAGTTTGAAAGATTAGTAAAGAATAAAATACTTCATGATATTAGATTTTTTATCTTATCTGTTGTGTGGATTGTAAAGAAAAACAAACAAAACATACAATAAAGAACAAAACCACAAGAAGCACCTACCTTCTTGAGATAATTCACATTGATGTGTGTGGGCCATTTGATATACCTACATTAATAAAGAAAATTATTTTATCACTTTTATAAATAACTATTCATGTTATGGATATGTCTATTTGTTTCATGATAAATCTCAGGCCGTAAATGCCTTAGAGGTGTATATTAATGAGGTTGAAAGATAATTAGATAGAAAGGTGAAAATAGTTAAGGTCTAATAGGAGTAGTGAATATTACGATAAGTATGATTGAAGTGGTCAAAATCTTGGTCCTTTTATTAAATTCCTTGCAAGACATGATATTTATGCATAATACACAATGTCAGGCACACCACAATGAAATGATTCGTTAGAATTACGTAATAGAATTTTATTAGATATGGTTAGGAGTATAATGTGCAATTCATCTTTACCCTTTTTTTATAGACATATGCTCTAATAACTACTATATATGTATTGAATAGGGTTCTTAGTAAAGCAGTTCTAAGGACTCCTTTTAAACTGTATAATAGAAGAAAACCTAGCTTGAGGCATCTACTTGTTTGGAGTTGCTAGGCAAAAATTAGGTACTATAATCCATATAAAAAATAAATATAAAAACAATGATTGCTTTTTTATTGGTTATCTAGAGAAATCTAAAGGGTTTAGACTTTATTATCATAGCTATACTACAAAAATTATGGAAACTAGGAAAGTTAGGTTTATTAAATGTGGTGAGACTAGTGCCAATGAAACACCACATTGAGTGGATATTCAAGAAATAGGAGTGCAAATCCCTATAGTTGTACAAGTCCTTGAGGCTTAGACATCTACTCAATTTGTTGTTTTATCAGTTATTAAATCGTCTAAAAATCATAAAGAACAACAATTTAATGAACTCACTATTCATAATGAAATTGAACATAAAATGAATTAACTTATAGTAGAAGAAACACAATAAATGGCATTAAAAAGGTCTCAAAGAGAAAGAGGACCAGTTATTTCTGATGACTGTGGTATATCTACACGAGTCTGAAAATGACTTGGGAATTGAGAATTACCCAGTGACTTTTTCACAAACCATAAATAATCAAGTTTCTGATATGTGGTTAGATTCCATGAAACATGAGTTCAAATCCATTTAACAAAATGGTATTTGGTACCTTGTGGAATCACTAGAAGGTTACAAAAGCATTAGTTATAGGTGGGTCTTTAAGACCAAACATAACTCTTTTAGTAATCTAGAATGTTACAAGGCCAGATTAGTTCTCAAAAATTTACTCATAAAGATGACATTGATTATAAGGATGCTTTTTCATCAATTTTTAAAAAGGATTCACTTAAAATTATTATGATTTTAATGGCTTATTATGATATGGAGATGTACCAAATGGACGTCAAAACTGTCTTTCTAAATGAAGATTTAAAGGGAGAAGTTTATATGAACCAACCACTAAGGTTCGTAAAGGCTAAAAAAGAACACATGGTGTATAAATTGAAGAAATCAATATATAGACTTAAACAATCTTTTTGATAAAGGTATCTTAAATTCAATGATATTTTTGCTTTCGTTGGATTTAAGAAAACATTGCTGACTAAGAGTAAGTTTATTTTTCTTCTCTTGTATGCTAATGATATCTTATTTGTAACTAATGATCTTGGTCTATTAAGTAAGACTAGGACATTTCTCTCTCGTCATTTTAAAATGAAAGATATGTGTGAGGTAAGATATATGATAGGAATAGAAATATTTTGCGATATATCACAAAGGTTATAGAGTTTGTGTCAGAAAACCTATATTAATAAAATGTTAGAGAGATTTAGGATGAACAAGTGTTCAACATCACCCGTTTCAATTTAGAAAGGGGACAAGTTTAGCCTCATGCAATGTCCAAAAAGTGATTTAGAACATAAGGAAATGGAATAAATTCCCTATGCACCTGCGGTTGGGAGTAACATATATGAGACTAGTTATAAGCTTTGTAGTGGGAATGTTGGGGAGATATCAGAATAAACTTGGTACGGATCACCCGTTACAACTTTGGGATAAAACAGAAAAGAAACAAACTTAGAAATGATATATAAACAAAAGATTATTAGTCACTGCTAAGATATATAATTTATAAGATCAAAAAAATTTAAAATAAAATATCTTCCACTATGAAATAAAATATCTCCTTTCTACAAATACAATTTACAACTTCCATTTTAAAAAAACATATTCTACTAAAATCTTTAGTATATGCCTTACGTTATGAAACGAATTAAGGTTGTGTTGGACTTTGCTGAAGGAAGCATCAAAAGTAGTTACTTTACTTTAAGGTTAGAGTTGAAACACACGATAAATATATAAATTTCTCTAGAAAATAAGAAGTTGTGATTTAATTATATGCATAACAGTTTCATAGGAGCCTTAATTCCTTTCTACCTTAGCACGTACACTAAAGATTTTAGCAAAAGAGTGTGGTTTTTAAAATGGAAGTTGTAAATTGTACACGCAAAAAGGAGATATTTTATTTTGTAGTAGAAGATATTACAAAGAAGATATAAAGATTGCTTGATGCCCTTATTACTACCCTAATGAACTTATTTATATAGGTTTACTTGAAGTTTGGATTTTAAATTTAACAAAAATTATATCTTATCAACGTTTTTTCAAAAAAGTAGATTATTTGTAGGAGGATTCTCTTTCATATGAGTGGTTAGAGAAATTTCCATCTTATCTTCTTATGTTTTTTATTCAAAATCGTTGTTGTATGCACAGACGTCAGATGCTTCAACTTTATCTTTTCCTTTAAATAGATTCCTACTATTTGTACGAGAAGAACAAATATTTTTATATGTTCATGGAGATGACAAAATCTTTTCTTTACTTATGACTAGATCTTATCTTGCCTCTTTTAATTGTGCTTATTTTCATTTTCACAAAATTTTTAACAGATAGTGGTGTCTTTTTGGCCGGAGTTATCAATAAAAAAGAAAATTTGACTTTTTTGGCGTAGGAATATCAATTCTCGTTTCAGTTCTTCTCTAATGAATATCATTTTCACCATATTTAGAAAATTCTTTTTGTAGCTTAGTAATAAAATGATAAGCATCATATCATTCTTCTTCATAAAAATTTGGACAAGTAGATAATATCTTTAATATCAAGGTATCTTTCAGAATTATTGTAGGATTATTTAGATAACAACCTTTAACCCTTACTTGGATCTATCTGGGGCTGAATTTGCTAACCAATAAATTATTTTATCCGTGAAGAATAGCATGTGGACGATATATCTTCAACTATCTAAGCTCTATTGACTAGGTTATAAAGTTTTTATTTTGAATAATTGTAGTGGTTTATCTTATTTCTAGCATAGAGGTAGTATTTAAAAAAGGATTTCGAACCTATGCTAGAAAAAGCAAATTTTCTTCTTTAATGATTACCCCAGCCAAAAAGACACCATTAGCTGCTAAAAATTTTGTGAAAATGAAAATAAGCATGATTGAAAAAGGCAAGATAAGATCTAGTCCTGAATTACATAAAAGATTAAGTCATCTCTGAAAGCATACAAAAATGTCTATTCTTCTTGTACAAGTGACTTGAAGTCATTTAAAGAAAAAGATAAAGTTGAAACATCTAGCGTCTATACATACAATGGCGATTCTGAATGAGAAAGATAAGAAGATAAGACAGAAATATCGCTAACCACTCAGATGAAAGTGAATCACCCTACAGAAAAAGATTTTTTGAATAAAGTTGATAAGATGTAATTTCTGTTAACTTTAGAATCCAAACTTCAAGTCCACTTGTATAAATAAGCTCCTTAGGATAGTCATGACATCAAGCAATCTCTATGAATTTCTTCCTTGGTCATATCTTTCACTATGAAATAAAATCTCTCCTCTCTACAGTTACAATTTAGATCTTCCGTTTTGTACAAGACTTTACTAAAGGACGCATCAAATGTAGTTATCTTACTTTAAGTTGGAGCTGAAACGCTCGATAAAAGATGCTTATCATTTTACTACTTTGAGAAAGGCAAAACATTTTCCCATGAATGTAGATACTAAGTTACGAAAAGAATTTTCTAAATACAATGAAAATAATATTATGAAAACTGTTATTTTTGACATAAAGGCAACATTTAAAAAAGGATTTCAAACCTATTGGTTGCTGAAAATTTTGTGAACACGAAAATAAACATGATTGAAAGAGACAATATAAGATCTAATCATGAAAGAGACAATATAAAGTTTGTGTTATTCTAATCTCATTCCCTCTAAATGAAGTGCAACTATGAGAGGAAAAACATGCACATCAGATCCACCAAACTAGGGAAATTCAATTTCACTAAATCCAGTTAGTGACGCATATTGAGTGTGCTCACTAGAGGAGTTACTGACTGATTTTGTAAGAAGCAAAAAGAAGGTATCTACAGAATCGTTTCCATCAAAGTCAAAACCAAAAGCAAGCTTATCAAGCACATATACTGATGAAGAGGTCATTGGGTAACACCAAAAACTGTCAGGATAATAGCCATTAACTATGCATAGATCAAGCACCCAATGTTACACTCTAAGGAGTTCCTCTAATCAATTTGTACAAAAGAAACATGCAATTCAATTTAAGTGAAAAATAAACATTGTTCTGGTTAGACATTCTCTTCCTGGAGCATAGGAGCAATAAGGAGTTGGCTTCTTATTATCTGGTGCTTGGGTTTGATATCTGGATTTTAGGTTACAAAAATGGGATCTCTACCACTTTTCCTCTCGTGCCACCAATAAGTGATGAGCGTGTACACATAAAGGAAAACCACCTCCTACCAGATTTTTAGCATTACAGTAAAATTATTGTACTTACAGAGGTCAGATAAATCTGAGTTTACCTCAAAAGTTCCCATCAGCACCTTGGCTCCTGCTTCAATTGTATCCCACGAGGCGGGCCAAACATCATGGACTAGAAATGCAAAGGAAAAGAAATTAAACTTGAAACACGCATTACTTTTTAATCTGCACATCTAGCACCAGAAAACCGTGGGGGCAATGCCTCAAATGTGCACAGTTATTAAGTAGGATGATCAAACACATTCTATATCAATTCATTGAACTTATTTTCAATGCTTTGAGATCTGAGCCATGGAATCTATCTATGGGCTATGGGTCAACTCAGATGAGTCCTAGGAATGAAAGTTCAGTAGTAAGCTTTGCCAAGAAATGAGGATTTTTCTTGTCTCCTATAGTTTCAACACCATTTCATTTTGAGATTTTGTGAACGGCTCAGTTATATGGGCCAGAATTCCCAGTTCTTAGTTTTACAGAGATATGTGCCAAAACTAAGCTGGAATTTGCAGGCAAGGGTTTGCCTAGATCTGGCCTTGTCGGAAGCAGATCCAGATTTCCAATACTAGGGCAGGGCGGGCTAAAGACTGTAGAGAATCCCATAATAATAGATAGTCCCTTAATTAAGGGATTATCCTTATAGAGTATCCTTGGCTGTAATATCTAGCTATATTAGGGATATTTCCAAATAAGGAGTCTTCCTAATTAGGAAGACTCCCATAACTATGTACCCTAGCTCTATATAAGCATAGCAGTATCTGTACATCTTTTTAATCATCAACTGAATAAAAGTCAGCAGCTTTTACAAAATAAATAAATAATGGGGAAATTGATTCCAACAAACATACTTGTGATTGCAGTCTCAGTTTTTCCTGCTTCAACAAGGAAATCTCTGTTTCCGCCTGCCAAAACAAAAGGCAGAAGTCATGGAAATCCATTTTCTGTTGGGAGACAAGAAAGAAAATTTTGAATAGAAAAGACATACGATTTCCTTTGACCTCCGAAGATAGCTAACTACATTCTGCAAACCAGAATCACTATATTGGTCAGAAGCACTTCCAGAAGAAATTCCAGCAGAATTGCTTTCCTTCTCAGCGATATGAATATGCAAAGCCTCAAGTCGACTATGCAATATTTTGTTCTGCAGGAATAAAGATAGAGATGTTGATAAAGAACACAAATAGCTAAACCAGACAGGCAGTAAACTCGCATCCTAGAAATGTCGAAGTCAAAAATAATACTGTGTTGCTAGCAATTTTCCAAATATCTGTTAGTCCATATATCAATCGTAAAAAATAATACTGAGTTGCTAGCAATTTTCCAAATATCTGTTAGATTAACCAAAATGGAACTTTATATTGCATTACTATGATTGAATATTGTGAAATCTGGAATAGCTAAATATCTCAAGAGCAACATATGAATAAACATAATCAGTTAAAACAACCTCTCAACAAAATAGTTGAGGTAAATAAAACACCATAAACTAAATCTGTGAAATAGTGACTCGGTAATATGCAGGTATGTGTGCGTGTGCGTGTGCGTGTGCGTGTGCGTGTGAGAGAGAGAGAGAGAGAAAGGGAGAGGAGAGGGGGAGAGAGAGAGAGAGAGAGAGAGAGAGAGAGAAAGGTGGATGAGAGTAAAATGATGTGAAAAAATTGTCCTTTCTGCAAACATTCAGAACACATCAACAGATATTAAATATTACAAGTATGACTATGCCAAATTGACCATGACATTTGTTAAATGTAAGTAGACAATCAATAGATGCTTAAGGTCGCAAACAACTAACATGAAAAAACTACACAACAAACAATGAACCTGGCAAGACAAGTTCCTATTAACATTACAAAGGTTGCTACAAAGAAATACCACGCAAACCAATTTTCCCACAGTGATAGAATATGAACCCAGCATTCAATCATAACCAAATATATGTCCATGGGGGCCATCCATAGCCTTTATGTAGATCATTGAAAATAAAAGAAAGTAGAAAACCAGGAAAATTAAGCATATACATCAAGTAAGAACCTGCTCATTGAGTTCTTCATATTTTTTCTCAGCCTGTTTCTTCGATTCCTCAAGCAACAATTTCTCAGTTCCCCAGTTACTCTTTAGTTCATCCTGTAAGTTATATAAGAGTACAAAGAAAGAATTAACAAAAAAGTTTGCAGACAGACATTTGAGACTCGATGCCGGGTAAGTGTTGAACACTCAAAAGTATATAAACGTGTTTTCTATCCATCAGTAGCAAATAAGAGTACAAGGTAAGAATTAACAAAAGTTTGTAAGAATAACAAAAGTTAGTATAACTAACATTTGAGAATTGATGCAGGAATAAGTGTTTTGAAGTATATAAACACATTTTTTTATCCATCAGCAGCAAATAAGCGCACAAAGTAAGAATTAACAAAAGTTTGCAGAACTGACATTTGAGGATCAACGCAGAATAAGTGTTTTGAACACTCAAAGGTAAACAAACACAGTTTTATCAATCAGTAACAAATTCAACAACAGTCTGACCTAAAAAAATTAACTTTTGCAGCGAAGAGGTTTTAAACTGTTCAGTGAAGTCTTTATCCAGGATGCGGATTCTTTATTATTCTTTTCATATTGCCTCAAGTTAGATTGGGTACCCTTGTAATGTGCTCCAACTTTTAGCACAAGATATGGTGAGCTGTGGTTCTTGATGATTAACCCTAATCAGCTTCTATGCAAGAACAATCACAAATGATCGGGCTTGGGTTTCATCCAAACCTTAAAAATTTTGGTACAGCCAAAAGTGGCATGCAATATTAACTTTAGAAATCATAGACAAAAGATAGCAGGTACTGAGTATTAAACATGTTAAAGAAAACAAGTAAATGGTAGGGAAAAATGAAGCTGAAAAATGAAAAATATAACCGCGAAATAATGTTTTCAACGTCAAGGAAAGCAATTAATAAGCTGCATCAAATGTAAAGCGAAGTTACATTTTCACTTTTCAGTCCATCAGCCAGTTTGCGCATATCAGATGCTTCCTTTTGTAAAGAGGCAAAAGCTTGCGAAGTTTTTGCCAATTCCTGGATTGTCTCAGATTGTAAAATGACCTGAAAACGACAAAGAACAGTTCAAGATCACCACTCAGTGCAAATTTAATTTGTGATCATAGTGAATAATACATGTGATTCTCCAACAAATGCATTATAATAAATATGATAGATTTTTCCAGAAATTATCAACTTTTCAAAGGGAATTGAAACCCTAGATCTTTTCCATCTACGCAAGGACAATTTGCGAGCATCGTTAATTATAAGAGTGTGTCTTTATGGAGTGAACATTTCAAAAGCAAATACTAGATTTAAGACGGAGGGTGTCCTTTTGGACTAACAGTTCTAATCCATGAAACTACATGGGCTAGTCAAAGCCTAAATATGTACAGCTTTGAGACATCAACCCGCTTTAAATGCAGTTAGAAGTTTAAAGCACACAATGCTTAGTCGTACTACTAAGGGAAACATTTTGACCTGTCTTTCATAATTTGCTTGAGCAACCTGCCAACGCTCATGTGCCTTCTCCAAATCATCTTTTAGCACAGAGATTTGAATTTCCAATGTCACAATTTGTGAACTACAACAAAAGGGCAAAAATGAGAGACCTTAAGCAATATAAAAATCAAAACATAGTGCAGAAAGCATAACTTACGTCTTTCTCGAGCTTTCATCCTTCAAACCAGTGATTTCTGCAAATGTAGAAGCCACAGCCTCTTCTTTTCGTGCTTCTGCAGAGGCAATCTCTTCATTCTTCAAATTCAATACCTTTTCAAGTTCTGAAACCCTCTCTTTGAGTGAAAGACGCTCAGCTTCTAATGATTCTTTCAACTTTTCAGACTAGAAAATATTTTTTGGAAAGTACAACATGAGAAGATATATCTGTGTGCTGTCCAACCAAATTCATGCATGGTGCAATAAAGGGAAGTCCTAAGCTACAAAACATTGGGAGTACCTCAGCTTTGAAGTTCTCATGGGCAATTTCCATCTGCTTTAACGCAGCTTCATTTACCTCTGCTATACCTTTATACTGCAAAGTAGTACATAATAACATCATGTTAATATGCACTGGTATACAAGTGTTTTCTTGATGAAAGAAACGCACCTGCAGCATGTGCTCTTTGTTAGCCTGTGCCTCCTCTTTTAATTTTGCAATTTCCTCCTTAGCCATAAACAGATCCGTTACAACCTTGTGAAGAAGAACCCAAACCACAAATCAGATAAAGATACTGACAATCAAAACAAGAAAAAAAGTATCACCAGATGCAGGATTCATAAGATCTACCTCAAGAAATTACACTTTCATATTGGACAACTTTCAGCACGAAACATTTGAAAGAGATAATACTGACACTAAAAAGGCATTTTTTATCCAAGATGTTCAATTAGCTACCATCAATAACAGTTCTCATGTGGCCATACCATCTGACTCATAATATATCAACTACCAACATGCAGCACATAGCCGCCACAAATCAGGAACAAAGTAATTTTGTATAAAAAGGATCATCACAGAAATTTGCACTGAACAAATGTAACAACCCGCAGCCTAAAATGAAGATTAATTGCACGATCTTCTCCCTTGGTTCACTTTCAAAGTAAAAGGCAGTTAACTAGTAATATGCACCATCATCATAAACAGCATTTTATGGAAGCTACAGTTTCAAAGAATTTCACTGACCTCTGTCGGTGAGACAGAAGAAGGCATAACATCATCATTAACAATCTGCAATGATAGGTTGGAAAAGAAAAACAAATGTCATTTAGAATCATACATAATCCAGGACAACAATAAGCAAAAGTACATAATTATCATATTAATTCAGTAATATTCTGTCATCATGTAGCATGTAACTAGCTAGGACAAACGATACACGTACTGCACCATCAAATTATATATATTATCACCATGCATAAAACTGCCCATTAACTTCAAGGAATTTGTAGGCTTTTGATTGAACCCATTTTGAAAGAGAAGTTAAAGGCCATCCAATGTTCACTAGACAACAATCTATAATCGAAGGCCAACCTACTTCCATTCGTTTAATGAAGTGTGCAACCATTTCATTCTTTCAAATGATGAAAAACATTTTACACAAGCACAATCAAGTTCTCAGATATCTATTTGACATTGTCTTATAATCGCCATGTCAAGAGACATAGAGAAAGAAAAGAATAGGTCCAAATTTGGTAGCTTTTACCTTTTCATGTCCCAAGATGAAAATTTTATTTATATGCAAACATTGATTGATATAAATCTAACTGTCATTCCAATGTAGCTATCAGTAACATTTTTCAGTAGTAATGATGTGGAATTTTAGTCATCACCTCAACTGCCAAAGTTGTAATTAATTGTTGTCTCTCATATCTAGATGGAAAATTAAACAATAATATGTATTTATATTTGACTGCGCACGAACCAATGTTTCATGCTCTCTAATTGAAAAATGTAATAGGTCCACCACATACTGTATCATTATCCCAAACAAACCTTTTGCTTCAATTTTGGGTTAGGTTGCCATTGGATAGAGACCCTTTAACATTCTTGGTTTATTTTAGCAAAATCTAGAAATGAACGTTATTTTTGTTTTCAAATTTCCAAATATGACAACTGAACCAACTTGTGTAGAAACCCAGCAAGATACACACACATAAATGACATAATCAATTATTGTTGTAGGTTGTAAGTTGTAAATCTACGGCTGCTCTTGTGCCGGAATCCAGGATTAGGGATGGAATTTATAAAATAAGGATTTACTACAAGGGAAGGTCTAGAAATCACTAGAAGGGTATCAAGAACTAGGAATCACACACAGGCTTTGAAACAAACAGAACTATTGGAATTACATCAATAGTTTCTAGAAATCACTTTTAGAATTTAGGATTCACCACTAATTATAGAACAAGCACTCTCAAAGAAAGAAACCCTCACACTTAAAAAATCATTCTTCTCTTATTCCATGAATGTTGAAACACCCACCCACCCACCCACCCACACACACACACACACACACATATATATATA
>JAOSBK010000204.1:6575685-6599457 GCA_027568895.1 Erythroxylum shatona
AACATCGGAGTGAATAGTCATAAAAGGAACAGAACTCTTATTACTTGATAAATGATAAGAACTTCTAGTGTGTTTAGTAAGTTCACATGCTTCACAAAACAAAGAATTAAAAGTTCTTTTAAACAAGTTCGGATAAAGTTTTGCCAGAACAAAAAACGAGGGATGTCCTAACCGCCTATGCCACTGTATAATTTCCTTATTAATCACATCATTCCCAAAAGACGCTTGATGTGCAACTGTCAGGCGCTCTTCTTCCAAGACATTTAAGCCATCCTGCAATCTACCAGTTCCAATCTTCTTCCTTGTGTGAAGGTCCTGAAGAACACAATAGTCAGGAAAAAATTCAACTTTGCAATTAAGGTCTTTAGTGATAAAACTGACAGAGAGAAGATTAATAAGAAAACGGGGTACATGAAGTACTGAGGATAGGGTAATATTGGGGTTACAGTGAACAGAACCAGTACCAGATACGGAAGTAAAAGACCCATCTGCTATTCTAACATTATCCCTGTTGTTTCCATGGGAGTATGTTAAAAATTTCTTTTGAGAGCCTGTCATATGTCTGTTAGCTCCAGAGTCTATAATCCAAGGATCATCTTTAGAATTGTAGTGCTCAATACCTGATTTGGTAAGGTTTGATGCACCAACTGTGGAAGCAGAGTTTGTTTTTGAGAGAAGCTGTCTTAAGATCTGAAGTTCCTCATTAGATAATCCCCTAGCTGGCGATGTTTCAGACACTTCATTTCCGTCAGCCAAGTGAGCCTAACCCCTTATCATTGAGCCACCTCGTTTTCCACGACTCTGATTAAGCCTTCCATGCAATTTCCAGCAGGTTTCTCGAGTATGTCTTGATTTTCCACAGTAATCACAATGTAAGTGATCTTTATTCGATGAGGTATTTGCAGGTTTCGGTTTTTCGATAGAGCTTGCTACTAATCCTGCCTTTTCAATGATAGATGTATGTAGCATAACATTTCGCCTACTTTCTTCTTGTTGTATGAGAGAATGTGCGAGCTGAACGAAAGGGAAAGGTCTTTTCCAAGTATTGTTCCTCGTATATGATCATAGTCTGGGTTAAGACCTGCTAAGAAATCAAATACTCGATCTTTTTCTATCATTTTTTGGAATCTAGCAGCGTCTTTTGAGCATTCTGCCTGAAAATCCTGATAATAGTCTAATTCCTGCCACAACCCACATAACTCCACAAAATAATGTGATACAGTCATATCTCCTTGCTTCGTGTTGTGCAATTTATTACGAAAATAAAAAATTTGAGCTTCATTTAATTGATGAGCCAAGACATGACAAGAGAATTCTCTGACTCCCACTTATTGTAATCAGAATTATTGACGTCGAGTCTTTTACTGTCATCATTAATATAACCATGTAATCCTCTAGCTTTAATGAATAACAAACAAGATCTTGACCAAGCAAGATAATTAGTTTCATCAAGTTTTACGGGACTAATATGAAGTGAAGGATTATCGGAACTCGACATAATTACCTTCTTTCCTTCCATCTTCTTTAGTGTTACTCAGGACAACCAACAAAAAATTGCCAAATAAAGTAAACAGAATCTTGTTCAAACAAATGTGCTTCTAGTATATGGACAGAAATTACCAGACAGACAGAAAAACTCAAAGCTCACCGAGGAGAGGCAAGGAAGCAAGGTACTGGCAAAAAGGTAAGGATACATCTGACACTACTAGAGAAGAGGCAAGAGGCCGGTGACCCTGATGGAGAAAGAACAGCGGCAAAATACTGGCCAGAGGGTGGCGTGTGGACACCACGAGCAGAAACGACAGGACGCTGTGGCAGCGCGTGGCGGTGCGTGGAGGTCCGGTTGACTTCGGGTCTTTCACGATGGTGGTCGCTAGTTACTGCTGAAACAATCTAGGTGGGTGGTGAGAAAAAAATACATTGCTGTTTGGGAGAGTACACACTCAGCCAGTGAAGAACAACCGAAAAAAATAAGTAACAATCCCTAAATCAGATTGGGCTCTGATACCATGTTGAATATTGAAGATAATTTGTATTTCTATGTTTTGTGTACATAGGAACAAGGTTTATATACAAAATTCCTAGGACCATTTAGGAAGTAATCTAGCTATTAACTATAGGGAATCTCTTAATTATAGGAGAGATTATAGCTATAATTATAACAAGATCAATGCTAATAATCACCGGTCAACAATCAGTCAATTAAAATTTTATATCATATTTGAAGAATTTAAATTGTTCATAAAGGCAATAATAAAATATGTACAAATTCTCAGATACTGTGTTCAACTAAAAATTTGTCAATTATGAAAATGGGTGTTTCTTGAACCAGCTCACTATCTGGGTCCCTTCTGTTTCAGTTCAACCAACCATTTCACTCTAAGATCTTCAACGAGATTGCTCTGTCTTGTTTGAACCAGTGGACCCCTATACCAGTGGTGAGTGAATTGCTTAAACAATATATTTGCAACTTTATTATTTCAATGCGTTCAACTATGGAATAAAGCACATACAGAACACAACAAAAAGAGAAAAGAGTAAGTTTATTCGTCAAAGTTGCAAATACACACCTTACGATTACTGATTTTTTTTCCAGAATGGCATTCTTCTGCTTTCCTTCTCTTTCTCTGCAGAAGTGATGTAAGGAAAAGGTTAAAACAACATATTTAACAAACAAATAGATTAAACTGGGTGATTAGAACTGGAATGGATGTAGGACTATAGATGTCGAAGGAAAATTGTGTTTATTCCAAATTAAAAATAACAAGATACCAGGCTGCCATTTAATTTCTAGGTACTTGGGCTTTCATGTCTACTAGGAAACTAACCACGAAAAGGAAACTTTATCTAACTAATAAGTTATAAGAAACAAGAGTCTAAAAAAAACACAAGAAAACTGAATCTATTGGCTGACCAATTAAATCTGTCCAAAATTTATTCCATATTTCAATCTAGAATTAATTCAGCCCAGCATCAATCGCCTCAGGTTTGAGAAAAACTTCGCTTTGACGAGTAGAACTTGACATGTTCCTGTCAAATGTCTGGATCAGTTTGTTTCAGCTCGTCTTTAGCAATCCAAGTGCTTTCAGCCACTTTAACAAAAATCTTCGATATGAATTGCCACGCCTTGATTGTGCCTCCTTGACATCTAATACATCTTTAAATAGCTTTTGCAAGGGGCAGCTTCTGAGCTTGAGTTTCAATCGTAGGTTCAGTATATCTAGGAAATCTTTCTTGCTTCAAGTGCATAAACACTTGCTCACCTTCAAATTAAAGTTAATTTGCAGCAAAAGAGTAGACTGAATTACTGTCTTTTAGAGAAGGCCTTCATGAATCTTTTGAATATGGTCAGAAAAAACTCCCCCCTTCATAACTCACCCTCGCTTCTCGTGGTAATGACACCAAATCAAATAAATGTTCATGTTTCAATCCTCAAATATCCTACTTTTGCAACTAACTGCCTTTCTTGTTTCCTCATATTTCTCCATTGACTTCAACTCTTCTTGATGATGAAAGATGCTATGTAAAACAGCAGCAAAATTCATTATAGCATCTCTTGCAACTAATCACGAACCAAGAGAAGTGCCAGAACTAAGGGGTGTGGAACTCTAAGAGGAAAAGAAACCTTTTCCTTCAATTTGCCCCTGCAAATAAAATTCAGCTGTAACAAATTGCTTAAGGCCTATCTTCTCTAAAAGCCGACAGAAGCTAATACGCAAATCTTCTATGATAGAACATAGCTGATAAGTAGGCCCATGGAAGTACTCGGTAATTTGATTAGTGGAAGACCAGATGACAAGAGATTTCAAAGCATATGCAACCTTATACTGGGCTTCCTGATGAGCTCACAGAATTTCCTCCACTGGTCCATAATTAGTACCTTGTTTCTTCTGTCCATTCAGCAAAGCAACCTCTTACAATACTCATATTTCATGATTTCAGCAGAGCCTCGGTCATAAATTGCATGAATGTATTTGGAGAGATATTTGTTGCCGAAACTAACTGATTCTGATCATTATTTTGAGTAGCATGCATACCATCACCAAGAATCTTATTAACACCATACTGCAGTATTAGTAAATTCTCATTCATGTTTCCATCACATCCACAAGTTTATTTTGGAATCACTGGAACCATTGTGGCCTTCATTATAAAAAAATAATCAGAAGTTAGATCAGTTCCAATTCTTCCATGTTGCTTCTCCTTACATTCTGCACATAGTCACCTACTTTCTTACTTTTGACATTACCTGGTCAGTGCATACCCTTTTATTTAAGAGAATACAAAGTTGGGCTCTTATTAATCCAATAAAAGAAATACGTGTCATTTTGTGAATCATGTTATGGTCAAATAACTATGACCTAGCAGCAAGAACACGTCCATCATTCACTGGTGCCACATCACATAAAGCTTCACCCTTCAACCTGTCTCCTATAGGAAAATTTCACCAAACATTGAGATGCGACGGGTAGTCAATGTCCTTTCTTTAGTCAACCAATTTTTATATGGATGTGGATGTTAAGTTATTGAAAACTCCAAATTGTCTATATCCTCCTTTGAAATAATATTTTCCATTCTACCACTACCAATAACAAAATCATAAACCTTCCTTCACAATCAACTTGTCTTCAAAAAGAACATCTTCAATCCTTTTCATCCTCAATAATCGTCATAATCATTAGTTGTCAAACCACTAAAGACTCCACTTTCATTGGCTGAACTTCAACGTCCTCCATCTCTCCATCATCTTCATCATAATTTGAGTCTATTTCTTCCACAAGTTCAGCCAATTTAACCTACGTTGTAAGTAAGTGAAAGAAATGTGACCCTTAACACTGAACTTGGGCACTCCACTTCCATTGGCTGAACTTCAACGTCCTCCATCTCTCCATCATCTTCATCATAATTTGAGTCTATTTCTTCCTCAAGTTCAGCCAACTTACCCTACGTTGTGAGTAAGTGAAAGAAATGTGACCCTTCTCTCCACGAGTGAAACACTGAACTTGGGCATTGCTGCCACTTTTAGTTCCTGTGAACCAGCACTCTTTTGCCATATATGGCACTGTACTCTTGCCATTTTCCCCTTTCACCACTAGTTGCACTACCACCGACCTTGCTGGTTGTGGTAGCTCCCAATTTTTTTGATTCATTTGAAAAGCATGTCCAACTCCCAAATTGCCATGACAATTGCTTCCATGAGTGGGCTTCATAGCACCATGACATAAGAACACATTTTTCAGCAGCCAAAAGCATACTGTCGAGCATCCTCAATATTTTGTAAATTAGTTACTCCCAACTTATCTCGAATAGATTAATTTATACCAGCAACATAATGCAAAGCTAGTTGTTCACTGCTCTTGCTCCATCCAACTCTAATGGATAATTTGTTGAACTCAGATGTGTAATCCTCAACTGTCATGGTTTCTTGCCGCAGAAAATGAAACTTCTCATACAACTCCTTCATATAATTAGCTGATAAAAATTGTTTTCGCAACTTCATTTTCATTTGTTTCCAAGTGTTGAAAAGGCTTGCCTTTTCGTGCATGTTGCTCTTCAACTTTCTTCTACCATTGAAGTGCAGTACCCTTCAGTTTAATCTTCAAACAGCCCCTTTCAACATTCTTCCATGGTTTTCCATTCAAAAAGAGTTTCTAAGCTAGCCTCCCAATCTAAATAATATTTCACATGCAATTTACCATGAAAATCAGTAACTACAATCTCCACCATTCGATTCATGGGCATGGAGCAACCGTTCTACCAATCCACCTTGTGCCATTCAGTATGTGAATCCAATTCGGTTATCTTCTTCCATTGCCTCCTCATTCTCAGAAGCTTCCAATTTTTCAAGTGATTCGTAGTTGCCTTCCAAATTCTCCCGAGGCTTTCACAGATTCCTGACATCTTAAGGCTTGTACAACCCGAGTTAAGCCTAAAATCATGCTTTGAAGCTCTACCATATCTGTTTGTTGTGACTGGTTATCTCTACAACAACGTCTACCACGGTCTATTATAGTTGTTGAGCTAAAATCCTTGAAAGTGAATAAAAACTATTGCTCTAACACCACTTGATGTAAGGAAAAGGGTTAAAACAACAGATTTAACAAACAAATAGCTCGAACTGGGTTATTAGAACTGGAATAGAAGTTTGGACTATAGCTGTCCAAGGAAAACTATGTTTAATTCAAACAAAAAATAATAAGATATATATCTGTCCAAGGAAAACTTTGTTCATCTGTCGTAATAGAATTCACCTCAAAAAATGAGTAAACCTATGTTCATCTGTCCTATTAGGAACTAACTATGAAAAGGATATCTAACTAACTAGTAAATATAAGAAACCAAGCCTAATAAAAACACAAGAAAACTGAACCTATTGGATGAGGAATCAAATCTCTGATATTTATTCCCTATTAAAAAAACTGATTAGAATTAATCCAGCTCCTGCATCAAGAAGGTTTTCAGAGTTACATCATAATTGAATAGACTGATCTTAGTTCCTTTGCAATGATGCAAATGCTAAAATATTTGGTGACTCTAAACTTTCTGTTGGAGACACACAAAAAATAAAAAATAAGAAACATAATATCCATTTTTAATCATTTCTTTTTTTGCTTTCGATTGCTACAACACTAAATGGCTACAATTTGAACCTCCCCATTAAAGGTATCATTTAGAAGAATTTTTTAAGGCAGCAAACAATAGCAGCAGTTTACATGTAAACCGTCTGCAAGTAAATCTGCGGGACAGAGATAGAGAAGAGGAGGGAAGAAAGAGAAAAGAAAAGATAATAATTATTATAATTAGCTAATGACCTATTGAGTTTGGTAGAACCTGAAGTTTGCAGATATTGCAACATAACTTCCATAGGAAATTGAGGTTATGAATTTTTTAAAAAAATATGAGAAGTATAAAAGAACCACATTATCAAAGATTTAAAATATCAAAAGCAGCCAAATCATTAAAGATTTAAAATATCAAAAGCAGAAACATTTTGGCAGTCGAATGGAATTAATAAAGCATCAAAAATACAGTATCTCTGAGGAGAAAACAAGATAGTCTACCGTCATCCATCTACACCTCAATGCAACATCACGTACAGTTTTGTCACGCAATGTGGCTGCAATCTTTATGTACTTCATAATAGTTGGTTCATCAGCATATCTGAGTATTGAAGTATAAAGAGATCCAGAAAAGAAAATTAAACTACAAACTCAGAAAAGTAATTCTAGTTAAGATCCTGTAAGACAAACATGCAATAAAAACTTTTCTAGAGTATTGTATCAACCAAATCACAAAAATCTTGATCAAATGGCCAGTATGGATACAGATGTTATGAATCAGTTTACCAAATTATGATCATAACTGGAAGCTACAAGCAAAATGTTCTATATGTGTGATCTGAAAAAGCAAATACAACATACATTTGAATCAATAGAGCCAGAACTTTGCTACCCAGATACCGACTACTTCACCACAGACAGTAACTGGGGAGTATGAAATCCAAGATCCGCTAAAAAAGAGGTACCTCCAGATTTACAAAACCATTGCACAAGAAAAACTTCCCCAACAATCCATAGGCATCATATACTTCAAAAAGCCAGTATAAATACCCATCTTAACATATCCTGTCCACTATGTGCCAGTGAAGCAAAACAGTAACACATGCACCCATTAACATATAATCTAAAGTTGTGTTGAATTCAACTTTTAAATTTTCGCTTGTTTTCCCTTCCTGAAGGGTAGGTTTTGAGTTTTGAATTAAGATCATGAAGGGTAGGTTTTGAGTTTTGAATTAAGATAATATAGAAACGATACCGTTCAGTGATTTTCACAGAGCTTACTAAAAAAGTCATGCATGCAAAATACAAGATGAGTTTAAGAGTATAATATGGAAAAGATGAAAAAAGGAGAGAACCAAAAAGAAATTACGCACTTGAGAAGGCCTTGCTCTAATTTGTATTGTTCATCAACTGACCACTCAACGGCCAAGCCAGTGTCATGTTTGAACTCAGGAATAGAATCAAGAACAACAGGAGAACCAGAACAATTGTTAGCTTGGACCTGAACCAATCCAGTACTGCTGTTAATAATGCTTGAATTGCCAGGAATCATCATGCTCGTCGAAGAAGAGCTAACTCTACCAATTCCAAAGTCACGCCCCATAGAATTCAACACAGAGTTGCTATTTATTGCGCCCGATTGAAAAGTTATAGCATGTCGAAGAAGAGCGGAATTCAAGGTTCCACCTTGAAGAAACCCTGTATTTGATTCCGCAGCCATTTTCCTATCCAAAAGGTCTGTTTCTTTTCTACAACGCCATGCTCACCCGACAAAACCCATTAACGAAATCAACCAGAAGATTCAAATTCATACGTAACCCACTTTGGATTAGTTCCCAAAAACTCTGTAAATGAAATTAAAATTCATAGAGAATAAGAAAGGTCAAGAATTGAACGTTCAAAATCATTAAAATAACTACAACAAAGATAACTAATTGAAGCAACCGCCAAAAACTTAACACCCAAAACAAAGGAACATAAGAACATCTCAAAAACCCCACAAAACACACCCCTAGATTCCCTCAAAAAGAAAAACATGGGATGTACTTCTGACGGAATGAATCAGTGTCCAAAGAGCAAAGCTCCAAATGACACCAAAAAAAAAAGAGAGAGAAAAGAGACAGCCTCAAACAGAACCCAAGAAACAAGAAAAAAGGAAAATAAAAAGAAGAAGCGTGTGTGACTGTAGAGAAAGAAGAAAGATGGTGGGGGTGGGGTTACCTTTTGAGCCGACGAAGTTCTAATTGGGTTATTTCAGCCACCCCAAGCTTTTGGCTTTTCTCTATCACTTAACGCTTGCTACTTGCTCACTCAGCACCACCCTCTCTCCCTGTCTCTCTCTCTCCTTCCCTCCCACACAATAACACAAACACCTACAAAACAAAACCACACTGTACATGGGGTGTCGCTTTTCTTACTTTTGGTGGGATATAACTCTCTAGGGAGAGACAAACAAGGGATAGCAGCTCACTCTCAGAGGCAGAGCTTCTTCACCGATAGCTTATAGAACAGAAAAGAAAAAATGGATTTTCTGTTGGTCTCTTTCTTCTCCTCCTCCTTTTAGTACCTGAAAAGTGATTTATAAATAAAATATACGCCCAGATCTTGGAATTCAGCAACAGTGCGAATCCCCACAAGCATTTGATGCCAATTATTGTGGACTCTCCTCTCCTCCCCACATTTTATTTCCTTTTCCCTTTTCAATTTCTATTTTATCATTATAGTTGGTTTGCTTGGGTGGATACCAATTTTAGCGACTGTCGTAGTAATTGGTAAAGTTATTCTTTTTACTTTGCCCAGGACCGAACACGCCCGATTAACATCACCTTAACAAATGATCTACTTCATATGTATTTGATGTTAACAACAAATTGGCTATTTCTTATGTGCCTTTGGCTCAAGACAAATTGAATTTACTCTCAGAAGGCACTTCACCAAGAGGCGGGTACAAAACTTTGAAAAAGTTGATGGTTTGGAACTGACCAACTCCTTAAGATCGTGTTGATAACATGTGTTTGCTTCTACAATATAAGGTACCTAAAATAACTCAATTCCACTGCGAAGCTGGATTACTTTTTGATGTATGAAAATTTGCAGTACATATGAACCCAAGTTGAGATCAGAGCAGCCTCACCAATCCATGATGATTTATGTATATGTTAACCAGCCACAATCAAAAGTTCCAAACTTTGCAAACGGGAAGCTGCTCTGCTTCTTTTCAGACAAGAAGACAGTAAGGCTAAACCAAGTTGCCAATCAAACGAATGCAATGAAGATCAAGATTCCACCAATTCATAACCATTATTAATAATGCAGTTTTAAGAAGCATATGACTGTCATTAGCATATGTAGAACTACAGTATCAAAGGATCGGTTCTCTTCTTATTCATCTCTAGTAAAGAGTTCAACCATGAACCATGGCTTTAGTATTGAAAACATTAAACTACGAGAGGCAGAGCAGAGGAGATGTGAGGATTACCGGAAAGTCCCACAGCAACCAAAAAACTAAACTCGCCAATCTTTATTATTGAAATATCCAAATTCCACAAACCAAAACTACTTATCGTCATTGGACCCAAATACCTTCATCCTTGATAATGGAGTTCTCAAGTACCCCTCCACCTCAAACTTCCTAGGAGACAGCTCACGGTACTTGGAAAACTCATCTCTTGCCTCCTCATTCCTATCAAGCAAACTGTAAATCATTCCTCTACAAAAGTAAGGCCTAAAATCAGATGGGTCCTCCTTGGACAACTGATCATAACTCTTCAATGCCTCGTCCACGTTCTTTTGCAGGAACTGTATTTGAGCCATAATCAATCTCACGTCCCTCGCTTCTTTCACTTTATTTTCCTCTTGGGCAATGTCTAGAGCCTTCTGTAACCGACTAATGACGCCTTGCCCTTCTCCACAACGGTCCATAAGGAGGGCGTTCTCGAACAATGCCTCAAAAGATAAAGGGTTCAGTTGGAGAATTTCCTCAAACATTTGGCGTGCATTCTGGGTTTGACCCGTTTCGTTTAACAGCCTTGCCGTTAAGAACTTCCACTCCACCTCCGACGGCTGCACAGACACCAAGCGCTCTAGTACCTTCAAAGCCTCACCGTCTTCTCCATTCTCGAGCTTTTTCTGCAAAAGGGTCTTCAAAGATTCAACGGCTTCAGTACTTGAATTGAGGAATTGGCCTAAAGGGTCGGTCTTGTTCTGGCTTTCGTTTTCCGCTTCCTTTTGATCGTCTTCCAAGACTTGTTCAGATGTCTGCTCGGCGAGAGTCGCAGGAGTTTGGGCCTTGGCCGGCAAGATGGAGAATTTGGCAGCCATAGAAACAGTAGCACCAATCAAGATTGCGGCTTTGGCAAGATTCTTGAGGTTTTGGGAAATGGGTTTGGCAACATTTGAGGAAGCCTTGACAATTTTAAGGGAAGTGTTGGTCTGGCTAGTAGACAAGTGGGGCTTTAGAGGTTTGTTAAAATGTAAAAAGGAAAGTGCAGAAGACGAAGAAGAAGACGAAGAATAAGAAGAAGAGCGGTTAGAGGGAGGTGTCCTGAGATGAAGGAAGGAAGCAGCTAGAGTGGAGTTCATGGTTGATTGGATTGAAGAAGAAGAAGAAGAAGAAGATGGGCTGATGCTTAGCGGTGTTTCAAATTGGCCTAGGAAAGTGCAAGAGGGGTAGGTGTTGAATAAGTGACTGACCTTGTTTAATTAGTAATTTTGGGTGGAACTTCAGTTCAAAGGCGGCAAATAATTATGAATGCCAACTTGATAAGCTCGCATAATTTAATACCGATTATGCAATCTTTTTTTTTTTTAACAAAGAAAGGAAAAAACAAAATTACAAGATACTTCCTAAGAGGAAGGTGCACTATCAAAAGTGGTAACCCGAAGGCCGAAGCCCAAAGTAATTGCAAGGTTGGCAAACCAATCAACACCGATTTTTCTCTCTGTATGTGTATCGAGAAAAAACGACCCAATTTCGGATGAATAATCCGTTGATGCCCAGGACGAGTGGATTGTGTACAAATCATGGTGGGAAGAGACCCTCAATTCCTACTACCGGTGCCAACTCCACAATTTCTTAAACGGAACATGTGAGTCTTCTCCTTGTCTGTTTCCATGCTGTACAAGTTTGTTGCAAGCAAAGGCAGTTATAGCAACACCATACAGTATGATTTTATGTATTTCTTTCCTAAAACATTGCAAAGTTAAAAAATGTTAACTTGACAACAAATTAAAAAAAATTATATTTAATTACTCATTTTTACATTACAAACTAAGTAAAATCTGAATTTAAATAATTTAACCTATTCCGCGGCGATGGGACTTTCTAAGACAATACAACATCCAACATTGTCCCAAGACAACTAACAAGCAGCACCTCTTTCAGAAAGGACGGTGATCCAACAGTAACAACATCCCAAGCAGAGGAAATGGTATTGGCATGCTTTGGTAAGATGAATAGACATAAGACGGGGGTATCCACAAATGACAAATAGTGTACATTTTCAGCCATTGACAAACATCAATTCATCTCTGCTGATAAATATTCATCGGAAGTCGGAAGAAAAGGGACTACCCTTTGATGCATATACAAAAAGGAATCCATCAGGCCCTTTTACTGATGGTGTTTTTTCAACAAATTAATATTACGTTCCCAGCCTCTTTGCACCGCATTCCGAGCAGAACTTGGAGGTCTCTCTCAAATATGGAGCACCACATTCATCACAAAACTTTGCAGGGCTTGTTGGCTGCAATCAGTTAACAATGAGTGAACAAGTGAAACATTAGAGCATGCAGCTAACAATGAGTGAACAAGTGCAACATTAGAACATGTATACCAGCACTGTCAAATCAAACATTTTTGAAATATACATAAGATGTTGATCTGCTTGGGCTATATCTTTGAATTAACAACAAAATTATTCTAGTCCCAATATCAAAGGACATTTGATTTTAGTTCTTTTTCCTTTCCTGTTTTCTTTTTCAGAAAGTTAGTAGTTGTAATGAGATGTACCAAACCGGTGCCAATCTTACATATACAAAAACCAATCATCAAAGATGGTTTCAATAACAGGACCCACCCCAACAATAATTGAAATGACGTTATCAGAGAAGCTTTTATAATGTCAACTACAATTTGCCATATAACATTTTATACCAGATTTATTCATGTATCAGTTGCAAGTTCGGTGATTTAGAAGGCCTATACTAATAGGAAAATCACATCATTGAGCACTAATTTGGATCACCTGTTAGTTCACAATCAATAACAGCTTCACCCATCCCACAGGGCCATCCAAAGTAGTCTTACTACTAAAGGGAACCTCCACTCACAGGAAGAAGCATTTATGCAGGCTATCTATTTCAATAGTAAATTGTGTGCATGTATGCAATTTATTATCTTCTTTTGTGTTCTACACACATACAAAGGATCATAACACTTAAGTTCTGCACTGAAAACATATTTTCAGTAAAATGTATTAAATGAATTTGCAGTTTTGATAATTTTAATCAAGCAGATAAACTCAGAATTGCCTGCTGTAAAGCCAGGAATCTTATAGGTTGCAGTCACTAAGCAGTTGATTTAAGGTTTTAAGAACTCCATTTGCAATACTTTTGGAGATCATTATTTCACAGCTCCTGCCTAGCATTTCTACCAAAGGGACCATAATCAGGTAAAGGCATTTTTACAAACTTTGAGCACATCTACCTAAGTGGCAATCACAAGTTTCAATATTTCAAAATAGTTGGAGAAAAGGGAATCAGGAAACTCGCCATTAAGTGTAACCGCCCTCCAACGTGGCCTCCTAAGTAAGCCATGTGTTGAGACATGGTAGGAGATTGATTTGCATGAGCAATGTCAGACATATGTGACGGTGATCCACATTGATGGTTTTGAGAAAAGTGTGTTACATGTTGACTTTGATGATGGTTGTGGTGAATAGGATGAAACTGAGGCTGATGGGACATCGCCTGTACATGATGCTTTGAAGAAGGCGTCTGCTGGGTTTCTGGCTGCAATAACAAAAGGGCAAGAAACATGAAAACTGAATTCAAATCCAACCAGTGGAGTTGACGCTAAAGTTTTCTTTTTCTGTTATAAGAAATTGCACGCAAGCATGTTCCAGAGTTACAATACTACACGCACATATACTAGGCAAAAATTGTTCTTTCCAGCAATAGGGGTAATGGGCTCATTATGTAGTTCAACCCAGTAGTGTTGTAACATGATAAATTTCCTAATCCTGTCTAAGGTACCTGAAATGTGTGCAAATGTTTTGCTGTATATTAACATGCATGTAATGGTATTTTTCTTACCAATTGACTTAATCCACATATAAGTTCCATTCAAAACCAACTCTATACAAAGCAACTGTCCTCAAATTTATAGAAATTCAAGGTCCGAGCTGAGTAAGACTCAGTCATCCATCCCTCCCCACAACTAACAAATTAAATGATTTAAAGTTCAAGTTTATCACCAACTTCGGAGCAAGTACTATATGCACCTCTGGTCCGCTTCTTTTCCTCTTTCCATTTCAAAATCATCTTCCAGTTTTAGACATCTGAGATTACATTTCATACAACCTGTTTGCAATCCTATATCAATTCTAATTCCAGAATGTGCTGCCTATAGTTAGTTGGAACATGAAAGCTCGATTAACCAAATCCATATAGTTTGGACGCAAGAATTTAGTCAAGTTGAGTTCGTGCCTACAAACGGTAAACAATCAAAAAGTGATAAAAGTCACCAATCTCAACTGCTTTCAACCAAGTGCAATTTTTTCACACATGGCTCAACTGCTTTCAACCAAGTGCAATTTTTTCACACATGGCTCTTGATAGTTGAGAACATTTGAGCCCAAAAGTTAGGCTCAAAATAATACATACACATGATAAAGCACATGCTAATTGCTAAAAGGTGAGTTAAATCTTAAATCACTTACAGAACGAAATCCTTGAGCAGCAACCAGCGCAGAATTATCAGTACTATGGAGTGCCTGGGAACATCATTTAATGAAGACAATCACCTTTATATTCAAAACTAAGGCTGTTTATAATATAAAAGTGTTTAAGCTCTCAATAGATATTGGTGTTCCAATATTGTAAGTGATGTCAAAAGTATTTCAAGCATGTAAGTGCAACTCCTTCAAACTCGGTTTAGACTTGAGTGTACACTTCAGCTTCAATCTAAAGTTTAGTTCCCCATACACATGCATTATCAAACTCAGAGAATGAGTCAAAACTCACAGGTAAACCAGGAATGTTGGACACCATGCGTCTAGCTTTGTGCCTGGGAGCATAAAATTTGTAGTCTTGAGCAGAGATAGCCACTTCAGTCCTACCAGTCAATCGTTTAAACCTGTGATATAACTGAATATCAATTATCACCCAACCACATAATTTTCCTACTGTTAACATGTATCAACATTTCCATGTAGTTGATTCTGATTGAAACGCATGGAAGCACAATGCAAACATACAAACACCTCAAATATTCTATTTCACATGGACCCAAGAATTGTGTAACTTCAATCACAAACTAGTTTCAATGAGAAGAAAAATGAAAACACAAGAGAAGAATCAATTTAGCATCTTAGCCATCGGACCACATAGCCAAGGTTAATGCATGTATCCGTCCTTATAGCTTGAGCAAAAGAAGGTCTTACAATAGTTTGCGTCTGCAGTGAAGTAACATATTAATATTGTAGTGATAACGATTTTGCTTCCTGCCTTCCCATTGATTTTCTATTTGTTTTGAATCTACAAACTCCAAATTAAAATTCTTTTCCCCACCCTGTTGCTGTATCCCTAACTTCAAAAAATTGCACCTGTTCCCCAAAGGTGAATCTTTGGATTTGCAGATATATATCATTCACTTTCGCATAATATATAAGCAAAATCATCACCTTATCATGCATCAAATCAAATTAGTGTCCAGCCTGAATTTTTATACAGATAACAAATACTGCAAGTGAACATTGACATGCTTATGGGATGTTTACAATGAACTTCTTAAGACTGTAAGAATGAAAAGGGAATATAGGAATTAGTTAAGTTCAAAAAATGAAGACAATGGAGATCTGCTAATTAACAATAATTTAAAGTTCAATAGAGATAATTACCATTCAGCATCTTCCACGGGCATATTATTTGGTTTCTCAACTATATCCAAACCATTGACAACGACAAAGCGAACTCTCTTCTCTTCTTGGATTACCAGTTCAGGGAATCTAGTTCTCGTCTCAAGAGAAGTTGCCAATTCTCTTCTTTTAAACATGCAAGAACCTTGAGGAAAAAACATGAAATGAACTTGTTTCAGAATAAATAACAACCTAGAAATAAAGTCTTTCATCTCTCAAAAGTCCTATGGCATGGAAAAAAATGTCGAGATCTAAGAGTTAATAACTAAGATAAACTGGTGCAACATGAACCACCAACCCTTTCATAAAGGCAAAGAATGAGATCATGCCTTGTAGCGCAAAAACCTAAGCAAACATGTTTTAATATTTCAACTGCACAAGTCCATGAGGAAGAAACAGTTTCTATACCTTTCTTTGGAAACTTCTTGGTCATTCTCCTATACAAACCACCGGCTGCTTCAAGGGCTACTCCAATTGTTTTATCACGAATACCGTTCAATGAAGCCAGCCTAACGTTTACATCATTGACAAGTGTTTCATACATATTTGCAACGTACATCAAGGGCAAAGAAAATCTTGGGTCACCCTCATACTGCACATCCCCAGATTTCCTCTTACCCAATTTTTCTTGAGCCGGATGAGTAACATATTCAGCTTCACTATCAGCCACTTCAATCACGTGCTCAGTGATGAAGTAATCCACAATTATTTGCAAAAACCTTGCTCTTGCGGGTTCAATAGGTAAGACATCTGGTTGAAGAATGAAAATGAAGAACCTTAATTACGTGAAAATGAGATCTCTTTGAAGACCAATGAAGACAAGAAATATGTGTGACTCTACCATCAGCTGTTAAAATGTCATAGGCACCACCTCTAGAAGTCCCACTATTCTCTAAGCTTGAACGATCCTCTTCCACTCCAACAGCATCAAGTTGCAAGGAGTTTCTATATGTATCGTGCATGCAGTCCTAGAAAATTACCCATTTATTAAAAAAAAAAAAAAGAACACTATTTTAAGTGAAATTGAGTATACCCAGAGTTAAGGTACCCGGAGCTGACCACAAACAAACAACTAAACGAAATAAAAGAAAAGAAAAAACGAGAAGAGACAGAGTCTTACAACAGGAGTGGGATCATCGTTGGCTTCCAATCTATCAGCGGCGTCACCCTCACGAATAGACTCGATGCTAGTACGCGGAGGAGGAGGAGAAGGAGCAGGAGGTCGAGAATCGGCGGAGTTGAGATCATGCAGAGAGCTTCCAATGAAGGAAGTGGCTGATCTCAAGTTGTAATGTTGAACTGGAACCCTAGTCCCCATTCTGCATCAACTTTACATCCCCTCCTGCTTGAAATTGAGATTAGGAAAGGAGAATCAGAGAAGAGATGGTTAGGGTTATGCAGAGAGAAGATTTGAATCATTGTTGAGACAAATCTCTAAAACTCTAGACTGTGTTTGGTGCGGAAGAGAAGTGAAGTTCGTGTCCTGAGAGAGTAATGAACGGCTGTCCAAAGACATACAGATAAGAGAAAAGAGTAAATCCAAGCCTGAGACCGCACCTGAGCTTTAGGCGTTGGGAACGACAGTCCAAACCTCACGCCTCTTTCCATACCTATGCCCATCGCCCCAGTCTTAACTATAATAGTTGTACGTTTACATTATATAAACTGTGTTTAGGTCAACGGATTTAGAAGTTGTTTACATTGAATGCTGTGGAGATTCCTACCCATTGACATTGTGATTTTATCTTCCTCTTTGTATATGAGAGCTTTTTAAATTGTATTTTACAAAATTTTAAAATTTGAATTAAAAATTAAGCAGATAAAACAAAGTTTAAGATTTAAATAATTCAACTAATATTATATTGTCATAAAATTAACTAAATTTTAAATAAAATTAAAGAATTTAAAATATGATTAAAAGATATTGTCCTTACTCATCGAAGAATTTGAAACTTAACTCAAAAAATAAATTATTAAATAAAAATTAATTGTTTTATTTTAATTTATAAGAATTTATCAATTAATAAAAATTTACTAAATAATCAATAAATTAATTGATTTTAAATAATAAGAGTTATTATAATAAATCAAATTAAAAAGTTAAAAATTAAACTAAGAAGTTAGATAATTTAAAATTTTTCGATTGAACAACCTAAACGGATCGAAGATTTTTACTAATAAAGAACAATCTATGGTATAACTTTTTTGTCTCACCAAATAAAAATTTCAGAAAACTATATTTAAATTAAAGTATCAACTATAACTCTAATTGATTCATCTAACTTAAAAATTGATACAAATGAGTTTCAAAGTTTTATAATAAGGGAAATTAAAATAATGTTGAAAATTTTCTATTTAATTTTTAATTTTTTTTCAAATTTGATAAAATAAAATGTTTATTTGAATTTTTTGTTTATGTTTTGCTTTTTGTTTCTTCCTATTTTTAAAAATTACAGAAACTATAAAAATAAAATTTTTCTCAATTCTTCATAATTTAATTTACTATCAACTAAATATATATTACTTAAATATTTAATATATTTATTTTTAATAAGAATTATGAATAATTTAATTTAATTGTATATATTTAATCAATTAAGATTAACTATTGATAAGAATAATGAATAATTTGTTTGCTTAATAATTTTATTTAATTTTTGCAATTAAATTAAATAGTTAAATTGAATAATTGTTCATAAATATAACTAAATTTAAAATATCTTCAAAATATATTTTTTAATAAAAATTGATTTAATTATTAAAATATATTTAAAAATAAATTTTAATTTAAAATAAATTTTTAATAAATTTGTTAATAAATATTACACAAGTGATTAAACTAAATTTATTTTTAAGTTTTATCTATTATGTAATCATTATTGGTGGAAAAAATAACTATATTGATATTAATAATCAAACAAAATTTTATTTTATTAAAAAACAGAAACTAAAAATTACACTAAACTAAAAATTACAACATAAAGAGCAGAAATAAAACCAATGGACCCATATATGTTAATCCTTGTATCATTTGTAAAACAAATCCAATATGAAACTTAGGAGTCTACATCTACGGATGTAAATGATCTAAAATTAGATTGCTTTGCTTCGCTTCGCTCTAAGTTTTGAAAGGTGACATATAAATATAATTGATCAAAGTCAACCAATTAGACCATTGTACAAAGTCGGAGGACCCTGATCATGCTTGGAGTCACCAGTCATGGCGTGTTGGAAATCTTTTTGCTGACTTTGATTGCCGTTAAAAATATACTATGAATCACTAACATAATGTATGGCCTGAGTTAATTATTTGATCAGTCAGTAGTTCATAAGATTAATAATAAAGTTTATATTTTGTGCCCAATCTAAAATCTCCTAAACTTTTAAATTATTAATTAAAACTTGGGTTAATTATAAAAACTAAAACTTTATTATTTTTATGATTATAGTTCGAATTTTAAAAAATAATAATTAAATACTTAAAATTTTATTTTTATTAATTCTAACTCAATGTTAGTAATTTTAGTTAATGTTAGTGATGTGGTTTGCCACATATGGTAGAAATTTTAAACACTTATGCATGTCATAGTTAATTAAGTTTAACCAAATACTAAATCAAACTCGCTTCACGTCAAAAAATAGGGCCTAGGATGGTAAATTGATATTTCATTTAGATTGTTAAAAAGACATCGTTGTCGTCTCATACCAGCACGATAGAGTGTCGTTGTCGTCTCACACTCACATGACATAATTTAATTTAGGAATTTCAATCTTAAAATAACTTACTTTAGTGAAATGTAATTAAGTCTAATGTGTATAAATGTTTAGGATTTTTCTCTCATATGATAAGTTACGTCAGAGATGTTAATAAAAATACTAATATCCGGTTAGAATTGAAAAATTGTAAGTTTAATTAATTAATTGTAACTTTTTTTAATTTATTCTATAACTATTTGAAAATTTTGAGTTTTTTTTTTTAATAACTAACCGTTAAAAACTTAAAAGCATAGCGGAGGCTCGCTCCCTGCTAACTTGAAACCATACCTTTGCTTTGTCATGTTCAAACAAAACATCTTTAAGGTGGAAGCTTCGGCCCTTAGCATTGCATTCGCATGACTTCGGGTGTGCGAATTGGCTTGTCGTATCTTACAAGCACTTGACCCTTGAGTCAGAATTTGACTATTGCGGCGGTCAGTCAAATTACACCCAGGTCCTTGGCGCTCCAATTATCCACTGAGAGTATATTAGTCTTTTAACTCATGTCAGAAGCTAATATAGGAAGTTGAGAAAAAAAGATAACAAATCTTTGGTTCCCACTAAATTGAAACTTCTCCGACTTCATCGCTTCTCTCTCAGGACTAGATTAGTTTTCTTCTCTCTCCATATCCTCTCTTCTTCCTCCTTCCCTGCTTTATTTCTAAAGATTTGTCTTCTCTCTATATATAGTGTCAACCACAATCTTATATCTCTGAGTGTGAAGATACCAATCTGTATCATTTCTTGTTATTATTATAATAATAACCAAAGATGGCGCTATCTATCGGCCAACAACATAAGGTGGTGGTGGTGGACAACAACTTTAACGGTAACATTGTGGAGGAAAGTAGTAGTCCAGCCACAACTACTTACGCGAATCTCTCCGACCCCTCATTCCATTCTTTGCAAGATTACAATATCAAGGATTACGAGGATTGCGATCAACAGAACAATCATCCGAATAATTTAAACCATCGTCAAACCCCAGAGCAGCCTGAACAAAAAGTTGCCTCCCAAGTCATCCTCAACAAAGACTCTGCCTTCTCCGATATGTGCCAGAAGAAAGTTCAAAGCTTGCTACCGGAAAACGGAGAGGTCAGTCCAGTTGGGCTTGGGCACCAAATAAAGGGTGCTAATGATCAGGTGATCCAGCCTCATTGTCAACTTCCAAAGCCAGAGGCACCGCCCGGTCTTGCGATGTCTCCGTCGAAATACGTTGTCTCCGGAGACGTTCCGTTCCGGACGAAATCATCCTCGGAGAATCTAGTGGTGGACGTGCCTTCCTCTATAGGGAGATTCTTTAAAGAACGAAGTAACAGCTTTTCGACTTCCATTGTTAAGCGCTTGACGTCTTTCAAAGACCAAGCCAGACCCGACGAGTCGAAGGCAATGGATGGCGTGACGGAGTTCAACATCTCGGGTCTCAACGTTGTCGTAAGAATTAAAAACGACTACTTGGAGCAAGAGCTGAAAGGTCGCGTAAGTTTCTTCTCAAGGTCGAATTGCAGAGACTGCACCGCGGTTCGGACGTTTCTGAGACAAAAAGGTTTAAGGTTCGTAGAAATCAACGTCGACGTGTACCCACAACGAGAAAAAGAGTTGATAGAAAGAACAGGGACTTGTCAGGTGCCTCAGATTTTCTTCAACGACAAGTTGTTCGGAGATTTGGTGGCTTTAAACTCGTTAAGGAATAGTGGGTATCTTGACCAGAGGCTAAAGGACTTGCTTGGGAACAAATGTTCCGGCGACGCTCCTTCCCCGCCGGTGTATGGTTTCGACGACCCTGATCAATCGGAATCGCAGGACGAGATTTTGGGGAGCGTGAAACTGTTGAGACAGAGGTTGCCAATCCAAGATCGTCTCATGAAGATGAAACTCGTCAAGAACTGCTTCGCCGGAACCTCCATGGTCGATGTTCTTGTGCATCACTTGGGTTGCGACAGAAAACAGGCGAGTTACGTTGATATTACTTAATGATCATTTTATGACGGTCGCATTATAGTTGAACTTGACAAGAAAGTTAGTGACCAAGTGTTAGACCATTGATAGTTGTTAGTGATGATTGACAGAAGTTGGAGTTAGTAATCACACCTCATTTCAGTTAAGCCATTAGAGAGAACCAAGATGGTTCTGAGGTTTATTCAATCTTCTATTTGTTAGTTTCTCACCAGGTGTAGGTGTGATTGGCTAAAGTAATTTCTTTGCCTTAACTGTTCTGCAAATTTTACCTTTGTTTCATGATCTTGCTAACCCTGATGCTTGTAATATGTATAGGCTGTTGACATTGGTAAGAAAATAGCCAGAAAGCACTTTATCCATCACATCTTTGGGTAAGATGCATCCATTGGACTTCGAAATTTGCTCTCACCCAAACTCTGTTTCTTAGTGATTCTGTAAATCTTACAGGGAAAATGATTTTGAAGATGGAAACCATTTCTATCGCTTTCTTGAGCACGAACCGTATATCCCCAAAATCTTCAACTTTGGAGGATCTACAGACGACCATGATCCTAAACCTGCCAATGTAGTAGGCCAAAGAATCTACAAGATAATGTCTGCCATTCTGGAGTCCTATGCTACTGATGACAGGCTCCATATTGATTATGCTGCCATTAGCGAAAGCGAAGAATTTCGAAGGTTAATACCTTGTTCTACTCTATGGCCACACTCTTGCTTGAAGATTTCAGATTTATGTTAAACAAACCTCATTGTCATTGGGATCAACTCTCTTACATCCATGAATGCAGATACGTGAATTCGACTCAAGACCTGCAGAGGATTAATCTGACACAACTCACAGCGGATGAGAAGCTGGCCTTCTTTCTGAACTTGTACAATGCCATGGCCATCCATGCTGTAATAAGATTTAGGGGTCGCCAAAGGGTCATAGATAGGAAAACCTTTAATAGCGAGTTTCAATACATTGTGGGAGGGTATTCATACTCTCTGGATACGATCAAGAATGGAATTCTCAGAAATAACAGAAGATTACCCTATTCTTTAGTCAAACCCTTGGGGAGTGGAGACAAACGCTTAGAGGTAAGCTCCACATAATTCTCTTAGTAACTGGGATTGAATAGGTGTTTTGGCTTGGTTTTTGTTATTTGTTGACATGCAGTATTTCTGAAAGTCGAAATGCACCGTGACCCGACAGATTGGTGTTCCTAAAATGAACCCATTGGTCCATTTTGGGCTCTGCAACGGGACAAGGTCGAGCCCTGTGGTGCAGTTCTTCACAGCTCAAGGGATTGAAGCCGGGCTAAGAAGTGCTGCAAGAGAGTTCTTCCAAAGAGGTGGAGTTGAAGTGGACTTGGAAAAGAGGACAGTTTCTCTTACAAGAATCTTCAAGTGGTCTGTCTGTCTTGTCTCTCTGTTTGTCTCTGCATATTAATATAACATTATGCTGGTCACTAATAGCTTGTTCTGCAGGTTTAGTGTGGATTTCGGACAAGAGAAAGAGATCCTCAAGTGGGTAATCAGCTTCTTGGATGCAAATAAGGCTGGCCTTCTCACACATCTATTGGGAGATGGAGGCCCTGTTAGCATTGTCTATCAAAATTTTGATTGGTCTATCAATTACTAAGCTACACTTGTCCATACACCATCACTAGGATAAGATTGTGTTCTGTAAATACTACCTTACCCTGTAATGTCATTGAAATTAGCTGAGGGAGAGTGTTTTGACTTACCAAAATGACACAGAAATCTCACTTCTAACAAATAAAAGTAAATCGAACCAAAAAGTTAAAAGGTGGATCAAAAACTTAGACGGTTTAAGAATTTTGTAATTAAACCAACAAGTTTTTTAATCAACAAGTCTTAAGTTTTGCATTTTGACCAATCATATTAAATATAAATATGAAATTTTGTTGGAAAGTAAAATAATAGAGTGGTATCATGGTAAATATTACGTGACTTAAAGAAAATTTAAATTTATTCTATTATAATAATAACAACAATTTCGGGATTGTTTGGTTTTACTTCTGTTTTTCTGCTGTAATTTTTAGTTTTAGTTTTTAATTTTTTTGTTTATGTCTTTCTCTCAAATAAAAACAAAAATTTGTTTGGTTGTTAATGCTATTGTAGTTATATTTTTATCATTAATAATAATTACATTTTAGATAAATCTTAAAGATAAATTATTTTTGATTAAATAAAATTATTTAATCTCTTATATAATATTTATTAACAAATTAATAATAAAATAATGTTATTTTAATAAAATTAATAATTTAAAAATTCAAATTTTATTTATAAATTAATATTTATTTGAAATATATTTTAATTATTAAATCAAATTTTATTTGAATATTTATATA
>JAOSBK010000204.1:6618891-6637907 GCA_027568895.1 Erythroxylum shatona
CATGAACCCGGACTAACCCAAACCATTATGCTATGCTTATGTGTTTATGATGTGTTATTATGTTTCATGCATTCATGTTTTGAACTCTACCCATGAATTGTTTAAAAGATCAAGCATTTTGAGATAATGATGTTTACATGCACAATTGCTATGATTTCAAAGAGTACCACAGCAATGAGTTATTTTATGAATAGTTTTGCTTATTTATGTATTATAAATATGTTCCCACGAGCTTTATAGCTCACCCCCTCTATCTCCCCCATTCAGGTGATGAGCAAGAGACCGAGTAAGTCAAGAGTTATGGCAACACTCCATTTTGTCACATTTATGTATTTACAGGTCACATGTTTTGGAAGTCAAGGCTTTAGTTACATTTCAGATTTTATTGGTTCAAGTGTATTTTGTATTTTGGCTCTTGAACTCAAAGGTTGTAATTTGTTTTGAAATGTTAGTAAAGCTTTGTAAAACTCACATTTTGAATATTAATGAGAAATGATGTTGATCTTTTTGAGTGCATGTCGTCAAGTATGGGTCAACCACCGCACTTTTATGTCCGATGTTGGGCTTCGGAAACGGGGTCCAACAGTAAGGGTCATAATATGATAACACATAGTTGATTAAGTTATGTGAATATTGATACATAGTCATACAAATTAGGAATTGGCATAATATAATTAATCTGAAACTATAAGTGTTATAAGATCTATGATTATGTTTATGTTTGAGCTTAAAATATAGAGCAATGTCAGATAGATGAATGCAATATTAAAGGTCATATTCAAATGAGTAACCAAACATTCAAACTTACCGTTACCAAAGCATATATGGACATAATAACTTATTATAAAAGTTCATGCATCTAAGTTGAAATGATAATAAACTTGCTAGATAATTTATCAAAATTTTAAACAATAATCATCTTGTACATTTTAAGTTTATTATTATTTTATACATGTGTGCTTACTTGAAAGTTGTTACTTTATCAATTATAACATGAAATATGATTAAATATTTTCAAAGTGTTTATAATATATATATACACACGCACATTTAAATGTTTACGAATAACTTATATAATCATATATGTTGATTATTTTAGATAGATAAACATATTCCTTTAATAGAGGATTCTAATCTGGTATCAGAGTGTACACTAGTGGAGACTTATAATTCAGTACTAGTTAAAGAATAAAGTCACGTTGAAGGACCAAGTTTATTAAGAAGTGAAGTTTGGAATCACTTGAACAAAACTTTATTAATATACAGAATAGAGAAGTCGTGTAATAGAAAGAAGCTCGTATCAGGAGGTTAAACATTTTTCACCTCTAATCAATTAAGAGGGAATAATGAGATGACTGTTATAGCTTATGACAACAATATATATCAAAGTTTTTGCTAACTAGTATGATCATGTGATGCACATCCATTCTCCAAAGTCGATAACAAATGATTTAGGATGTTGATCACCGAACTCCAACTGAACTTCAAGATCTTAATCTAGATTATCTTAAAGAAAGTCATGATCAAAGAAATATTAAAAATTTAGTGGAGTATTGAGAGATAGGTTGCCATCTCATCGGACACATAGACAATTAATAACGAAAAGAAGGGTTATATGATGATATGACACGCTACATTGACAATGCTTGGACTTTATGTAGTAGATTACTAAGGTAAATTATATTTTTTAATATAGCTATCGTTTATTTTTTTGATTATGTTATGATTGATATTTGTTCATATTTATAAATAGTAGGTTCATTTATGCACCGACACTACATACAAGCAAAAGGTTGACAAATGTATTAGTCAACAGCTTAATAGAATGGAATATCAACACTAAGATGTCTACCATAATACTCGGCAATTGTAGCATGAATGATGCGATGATCGAAAAGTTGAAGAAAAGGTTATGAGTTGGGAGCTTAATAGTTGGAGGAAGATTATTCAATGTGCATTGTTTTGTCCATATAAATTTGATTATGAAAACATGTTGGAGGTGATAAAGGAAGCAATATAATCGATCTAGAATAGCATAGCATATTAGAGTGTAACACCCAAAAGAGTTAAAAATTTAAAGAAACTACATGACAACTAAGCATTCCATGCACAAAAAAGTTGGTATTGGATTGTCCTACCAGATAAAATTTATCCTTCAAAATGTTAGAGTCGACAACCCAATATGTTTATATGATATTATCTTGTCTTAAATTGTCTTTTTATATTAATATAGATATTGATAAGGAGGAGACCAGTCATTAAACTGATATTGTTTTTGAAAAATATTCAATGATAAAAGTATATTTAATTGTTAATTATTATGTGTTTAATATTTATTTAATACAATCATAGCATAATCATGTATAATTTATATAATAATGTTATCACATGTAGATGTAGTCTGAACTATTAAAGATTTTGATTATAATGATTATCTACCCCTTTTTTCCTTAATTGAGTGTTTATTATCTTTAATCTTTGTTCCTAGATTTACTTATTTTTCATGTGATTGCTTTGGTTTTTAATAATTAAAGATATAATTATTCACTTGTGTATTTTTATGTTGGTTTTAAACTATTGTCTCTACTTATTTACTTAACTTCAATTTCTACTCTCCAATATCCAGCTATAATCGATAACTTTATTTGATTTTTTTAAATTGTATCATTAAACAATTTAGATAATATTAACATGGTGATAATCTTTTTTATAATAAAATTATTTTTATAATATTTTTGTTTTGTTTGTTACATATGTAGATGCATAAATCTATAGTATTTATCATATTTATGCCAATGAGTCTATCGAAAATAACCTCTCTACTAAATAGGGGCAATGATGAGTACTATTGAACCTCCCTAGTTATTGTTTGTTGTTGTTATTATTATCATATGTATGCATAGATTGTATAACCAGCCGAAAACATTTAAAGTCCAAACTAATATCAAAAACTAAAATACATGTTTTCGATTATTTATATACATGGATGGACTAAGAATGTTTTTAAGGATTTAAAGATTCTATTAATTATCTTTTATATTCTAAATAGGTTCAACCATGCTTATTTGGATATAACAACTTTACAATTGAGATAAGTTAAGGTTTATCGTGGATTAAAATATCGTATTGAGAAAAATATATTTAAGTATGACTAATTAGAAGCAATTGTGTCAATTAAATGATTGTGACATTTTTCATATAAAATTTTAAAATAAATTTATTTTAAACTTTTTTATTTAAAAAATTTACGTGTATTTAATACATATTTTTTAAACACACACATATTTTTATTAAGCAATTGTGTTAATTAAATGAATGCGACATTTCCCATATAACTTCTTTTGGTTCATTTTCTTTTAAAAATAAATTTAATTTGAACTTATTCATTACAAAATTGTGTATATTTAATATATACATTTATTTTAAAAATTTATTTTTATTAAGCAATTGTGTTAGTTAAATGAATATCATATTTCTCATATAATATCTTTCGATTCACTTTCTTTAGAAATAGATTTAATTTGAACTTAGTCATTTTAAAATTTTATGTACGTTTCATATATATTTTTAGAAACCCATTTTGTTAAACAATTATGTTAATTAAATGACTATAATTCTCATATAACATCTTTTGGTCCACTTTCTTTTAAAAGTGGATTTAGTTTGAACTTATTAATTTCACATTATATATATATATTTAATATATACATTTTTTAAAACCTGCTTAAAAATTTAAACTATTTTTAAATAATATATTAACCTCTTTACTGTTTTACTTATTTTAAAATACCTAAAAAACATATTATAATATTATAAATATAAGATTTTTTAATTAAGTTATAATAACTTGTACTAAAATTTGGTCAAAATAATTATTATATCACATGTTCATCAGGTAATCAATTGCTTGAATGTAAGCAAAATTTCTTAGAATCATCTCTATTTTTGGGATTAGATGGGGTGACTCTTTACCCAAAAAGAGCTCGGTACGAAAAGGTTGGTACATTATTCCTTGCGCATCTCTGAGGCATCTTTTTGTAAACAGGCTAATAGGAATCTTAAAAAAAGTTATGACATAATAAAGTAGGTGGTTACCGAACTCTGGGATGTATATTCAGGACTCATATTAGCGTAAGAATGGAGTTATCGACGTGTGATAGTTGAAGTGGACTCATTAGAAGTCATTAATATCCTATCCTCGTCCATGAGCAATATAACTAATAATTCTTTTTTGATGACATGTATCCTAGGGTTGATGTTTCAAGCATGAGAGGTGCATCTTAAGCATACATATCGAGAAAGGAATCAATGTGATGATAGATTAGCTAATCTAGCCTCTTAAGCAGAGCCGAGCTTGCATATCCTTCGGGAGCCTCCAACGAGCATTTTGGAAGTCCTATATCAAGACATGAATGGAGCTTTGTATGGTAAAACTCTACGTTCGTAGGGAGATAGGGTTCGTCGTTTTTGTTTTCTTTCCCTTACAAAAAAAATAGTATTGGAAACTCTTAGTAAAGAAAACAAGGTTGGGCTGATGCGGTGACTTGCTCACAAGAGTTTATGTTTTATATGCTTTGAAAGTATTTACAGGACGCGAAGCGATTCTCCGGTGAAGTTATTAAAGGAGTAGGAGTTCGTCATTAAAGGAGTTTGATGATCGTTTTGCAATTTTCATTTTTAACACTTGAGATGTTGCAGGAGATAGTTTAGTTTTGTAGAACCGATATAATAAGGTTAAGCACGTGCAGAACATCAAACATAACGCGATTAAATCATAAGAAACCGCATGCACGAGGGCATCTTAATTATTTCTCAACCACAACGAAGGACATAGATGACCCAATTAAGAGGTCAACTCCTTAGTGTTCTCCTCTCTCCTTCACACACACGTACATTCACGCAACTGCAATTACATATGGCTAACAACTCTTGGTGCAGAAGCAGCGACGACGAGCGCCACGGCACTGTCCACCTGAGAAACCCTCTGTTTGGCAAACAGCCTCGCAGTTGGCTTTCCTCACGCATATCCCTTTGAACCTATGGCTCTGCGACTCACATGTTCTTGCCTCTGTTGGCATCATTGGCCCTATCATTACATCAATACATATCCATCAGTAACTGTCGTACACAAACATACGAAATAACACAGATATGTGTACATAATAGTTAGAGCTGTTCAATGCCACATATGTAAGCACTGTATACCAGTAGAAACGAAGAGCAGGAGCGAGAGAAAAACAATGGACAGAAGACGCATAGATCGTTCCATATTATGATGCTTCTGGGCAAGAACGAGTGAGTTTAGTGCAGAGAAGTGAAGGGTGCGAGTTTGTTCTTATAGAAGGGTGGGATAGGATTGAAGGTCCAAGTAAAAAAAAGAGTTATTGTGTGTGTTAGACAAAACCATGTCCCCTTGACGAATCTTTAGTTTTTAACATGAATTATTTCTTGGTCCAGTGAGTCCCTACAGTTTTAAATTATCCTCCTGAATTATTTAATCTTTTTTCAGTCTAACAGCAAGGTATGGACGTGTTTCCATATCCACCACCAATCGTGTCTGTGTAAGCGTTTTCTTTTCTTGAGCAGTGTCTGGTCACTTCATCTCTGAATGGATTGCCAGTTTTGTCGGTACAGTGCATTTACATTTTTTTTCTCTGTTTATTGCTATAGGATACTACTGCATGCATCCACGGCCATTCCGCTGCCACCCATGTGTCAGATTGATGATCGATCTGCCAAAACCAGTGATTGGAATATCTCCGGCGTGTACATGAGCAAACCACATGTTTTTTCCATGAATACTTCGTTTTTTTTTTTCCAGTGTTAATATATTGGAGACATTAAAGAGATTCTGCGAACCCGAACCACCCTTGTAAGACTTGCCTTCTTCTCGTGCTCAAGGATGCAAAAGGCGAAAATAAAGTAATTAGGTCAGAGAGATGATGGGTGAAAAGAACGCAGTAACTCTAGTCCTGGTATATGATGCAATGTCACAACTTTTCATAACATACTGCACAATTTTACATATTATATATACTATTGGACTATTATTAGATTATCATATTACCTTATGTAAGCAAAATTTCGAATGATGACTTGGTTTAAAATAAATTAAAGAAAATAGAAGACTTATTACATTTATAATATTATGGGTATTCCAGACTATTAACATACCTATTCATAATTTATGTGCACAAAAACTGAAATTACTATCCATATAAGAATTTAATTATGATATGTTAACATCATTCAAATATAAAAGACCCTGATTATAAGACTAAATTTACATTTTTATGGAACATAGAAATTCATGAAAGGCCAAACTCTTCTTATAGTCCTTGCATTGCTGGAACTTAAAAGTTTATAATTCAAAAAGAATGTCAAGGGTTCACAAAATTTCTTCTATTATTGATGTTCTGCGCTTGCTTTTGTTATTATTACCGATGTTAGTATTGGTTTACGCCCTACACCCAGTCGCTTGGTTGTAATTTAGTGACAAAATAATTTAAATGCATTTTTTATTTTGTACGCGTTTAGATGTATTTGATAAAGTCCATGAGATAATTATACATTATAAATAAAATTATAATAAGATTATAATTATGAGATTCATATTCTATTTATATATTATCCCTAAATTGTTCCTAATCATTGTTATGTTAAGATTGAACATTAACAGGATGAAAAAAGATAAGCACACGTTATTTTTTTCTTACGAAAGAAAAAGTTGATCTCATAGGCTTAATGTATGGAGATACTTAACACTAAACTAGGCTTAATATATGGAGATACTTAACACTGAACTAAACTGATATGAGAAATTCATAAGGAACGTTACTTATGTGTCTATAAAAATTCTCATTGTGATGATTGTATAAGTGATATTTTGACCTTTTCCAAAATTATCTTGTATAGAGATTGTTATATTTTGATACTACTTACGACCTATTCTAATCATGGATGGCTCTTTCGGTGGTCATTAGATATAGCATTACATGGAGGTGGTTGGGAGACCAAGATATGATTCATCACCCTAAAGTAATTAGGAAAAATGTTATATTATTTTCGATTAGCATTGATTTGAGAATCATTGGCTAAGGTGAAATGATGTTTTGTAAATAGTTTATAAATGTCATTAATTGAATTGATAGCTAATGGGAAAGAACTAATATGATTGAACTTAAGACAGAGTAGATATTAATTCTATGTTTTATGTTTAATTAGAATGTTATATGATGAAAGGACTAAATTAGATGAAAAATCATATACGAAAAGGTTAATCAAAGCCACTTTAATATTCCTAAATTTTTAAGTGGTCATGATGTTGCTAAATGCTAATCATGATCTATGAATATAAATTTGGAGAATTAAAGGTAAATTAAAACGAATTCTAATTTATCTAATTCTGATCACGAATTAGAATTAGAATTAGCATTTATAATTATTGCCAGCATATTAGGAACCTAATGAGTCTCACATAAAGAATGAGCTGAAGAGAGCAAAGATATTTTAATCAAGTTAGACTTGATTGTAAAGTTTGAAAAACTTTATGATTCAATATGAGATATTTAATAAATAAAGATGACTATAGTATATTAGATCTTATTTGCACATAATCAGTATTTAATCGGAAATGTTTGTAATTTTAATTAAAGTTTAATTGAAATTAGAATTTAATTTCAATTAAATTACCAAAATGTCCAAAACTTATTATAAATAGGCTTAAGCTCTAATAAAGCTAGCACTTCTTTCTTAATCTTTTCTGTAAGAGTTACGTAGTTCTCCCAACTTATTTCATGGCTAACGTTAGAGGTCAGCACTTATGCGGCTGTAGTGGTTAAGATATATCAATTTTGAAAACAAATGAAGGAATACGATAAGAATATGATCAAGCTTAAGAATAAGGTACAAATTAAGATTCACACTTTATTATGAGTTATTTGTTAATCATTTTATAAAATTAAAGTGATCTTGGTTTTTGAGAAATGAAAATATGGAAAGTTTTGTAATTATTCCACTGCAGCTGAGATTGAATTTTGTCTCGATTTTCAAATAATGGTATCAAAGCAAGCTTTAATTCCATAATTTGATTAAAACATATTTGATTGTTATTGATTAATTTTGAAATTAAAATCACAACTGTTACATGATTGAATAATATGAAAAGTTTGGATTGAGTATTCTAAACCATAAGAATGAAACATTGGAGGTAGATTCCCTTAAGGACTCATTATCCAAGTTTACTAAAAGGAGTGAAAAACTAAAAAACATGCTAGGAACTTAAAAGAATTCTAATGATAGGCATAAAATAAGATATAACCATGGAAGTGAGGCAATTCTTAAACAAAATTTGTCAAGAGAAAATATTTGTATAGTGAAGAACCATAGCCTAATGTGAAAAATGAGTATAGAGCATCCATATCTAAACCTAGGCATCCACATTCCACATCCACTATGACTAATCCTAAATGTAAGCATCATTCTTTCATATATGGCTCACAAACTAGGCACATACTTCAATATTATCAAGGGAAGAATAGGTATATATGATAACATGCAAAGCCATTTATACACTTTTAGGCCTAATAAAAGCATACGTTAAGCTTTCGTTTATAGTAAACTTCATACATACAATCATGGTAGCTCATTTCACTATCCTAGAAAACTATTCAACATCTTTAATTTCCAATGGAAGTTTCCTCATTATGCAAACACATAAGGTAATACATTATGCATCATCTTCACTGCACGATATGTCTTTCTTGTGGTAAGTATAGACATGTTGATATGTTTTCTTAAGTAAAGGGTGGTAAGTAAAACCTTGAAAGTGTGGGTTAAAAAGAAAGAGCCTAAAAATCAAGGAACCATGCTTATTTTGATACCTAAAACACATTAATTAGCTTGTTTTGTAAGTTTCCTAAAGAGAAAAAGGTATGTAGTAAAGATGGTAGTTATTGAAATGAGTATTATATTTAAAAAGTTTATACTTTTATCTTGATGAATCTTACCTTCTTGTATTGAAGAAAGTCTTGAAAATGGTTATGTAAAATGTGAAAAAATAGTCCTTAAAAAGAGTAAGAACGATCAGATCCTCTTTAAAAGAAACAATTATTGAACCAAGTGAGGATGATAAGAAGGATAAGATGCCTCCAATGGATTGTAAAATCAAGAAGAACTTTTATTCAAATCATTCGTAAATGATGTTCAATAAGAAGTTACTGTTAGTTTGTACTTTAGGAATTTACCACATATTACTTTTATTTATCAATATGACTATAAATCATTAGTGTTGATTATTTGAGTTTCAATTATGAATAATTTTTTTAATAATTCTTGTCATAGTGTGGATCTTAGTACTTAGATTTGGAGATCTTTGTACAAAATGAGGATATTAAGTTAGACTTAACATCAATTGGGTTCTCTAAATTATTGAATGAGGATGAATTAGATTTTGTAATATAAGAACTCAATGTGATAAAGCCTCTTATATGTTTTAACTTATTTTTATTAATAATTACTTAGTTGATTATGTGTTTTAATAAAATTTTTCAACTGTTGATATTGCTTTCTAGCTTTTCAGAACACATGGGTCTACTAATGTCTTAGAGTGGTCTACCAATTTCCTTTTTTCTATGAAATTTAGATATTTTAATGAGTTTGAAAAGAGTTTAGTCACTCCTCTGATCGACCATCTATGCACATTAGTTGACTAATGTCTTAAAGTGGTCAACCAATGTCACATTTCTATGAAACTTTCCATTCTAGTGACTATAAAACTTGTTTGGTTGCTAGTATGGTCAACCACAAACTAACACTACCTGATTAGTCGAGTTATATGGTTGACCAGTCCTCCGAGTTTTATCATTTCTTCACCTCTTCTTTTCTTTTTCATCGTGGTTGTTTATATCTTCTAAAACGCTTTATAATTCACCATTTTCTTTAAAAAAACATTCCATATTTCATAAAAATCTCATTAGATTGATAATTTCATAATTAATTTGTAAAAAGACTAAATGTTGTTTCTATTTCAATTATATTGATACATCTTTAATTTTGTCCAATTTTGACATTTTGGTCACCTTTTCATATTTTCATTTTAGGGGTTTTCAAAATTATAAATTCTTTAAAAATTGATTGTTAGACGTTGCAGTTTTACTTATATTTGTTATAACTCTAACCCCTAATTTTGTTGAAACTTGCCCTTATTACTTTAATTGATTTTTTTTACTTAGGCACAATATTAAAGTAGGAAATTTTCAAAATTAGATACAGTTAGGGATGTTTCTTTCAAAATTGAGCAATTACTTTATCTCTTCAAATATTCAGTAGCCTTCTTTCTTGAACGTGATCGCAATTCTCAATCAAATTCATTTTGATTCTTTTTAACTAAGTCAGCTTGACGCACGACACTTTATATTATGCATTTTAAATAATGGATTTCCTTTTGATGATTAAAAAGAAGGGGGTGGGGGGGGGGGTAAATAGTTATGATATTACATTTAAGCAGAGTGATTAAATTCAAAGGCAATATTGTTTTGTATTTTTGTATTTCTACCACTTTTACAAGTATGGATATTTCTTTGATACTGAATATCTTTTTTTTATTATTAATATTGATATGCTTTGTACATGGGTTAAGGGAAAGCTAATTACTATCTTGATAATTGTTTCCGTGCTTAATTTGATTATTATTCTCTAATATTACAAGTGTTTTGTCATCATCAAAAACTAGGGAGAATGTTGAACTAATGGAGGTTTCAATTAATGTTTTCATGATAACAAAACATAATTACTACTAATGAGTTTATTTTTTTGATGAAAAGTATATAAGAACAAAATGAAGTCATAAACTTAAGAAGATAGATTATAAAGTTGATAAAGAGAAGTTAAAGTTTGTACCCTTTGAAATGAAGATCAAACCAAGAAAAATGAATATCAATGCTTATCAAGGTCATTATTTAGCTGTATTATTAATTGTAATCTCATTTAATCACTTCAATGGCTCACAATGTATAAGCATTTCATTTCACTTCATTACATGAGTCTTTTCATTCAATAAAAGGTATTGGAGTTTTTGGTTTTAATATAAAAGCCTCTTGATATTTCAAACAAACTTTAGGGAACATTTAGGGAAGTGTTTAAATCATAATTACGTTAAACTAATTGGTATTAAGCATTTAAAGTTATTTAAATCATATTTTTTGGGTGATTGGTTGACATATATAGGTTTAAATTGTTAAATTTAATGTATTGTGAATTTGTTGTAACATTGGTTGATGTATTAGTCAACTAATAAGCCACAGTAGTCAACCAATATGTCTACTAGTAGACCAGTGTCCTAATAGCTAATGAATTTGTTGCCTTTAATTCATACTAGTTGACTAATATACTATATTGGTTGAGTAGTGCCCTATATATAACTGTTATAATGACTAGTTCTTAGCTCCAACAACGAGGAATGGTCCCAAAACACTATAAAAATAGGTTTTTTCTCATTAGTTTTAGCATTAATAAGGATTTAGGTATATTTTACACACATTTTAAGTATTTTCAATTATTTGAGCATCATTGTCTCATATTTGTGAAAGTAAGCCTCTTCGAAATTATCAAGTGATAAAGTTAGGTATTTTAAGTTGTGAAATTTGGTTGGGCCATTTTGTTATTATACTTAGGGGGTGATCCAAGTGAGATTAAGGTTCCTCTTCCCCTTTGAAGAAGAATGTAAAGGGTTCCTCTTTGATGAAAAAGATTGCAAAAAGGTTGTTCTTCACCTTGAAAAAAGAATTATAATGAAATTATAAGAAGAAACTTAGGACCAAACTTAGGCAGTGATTATTTGTAGTACCACCATAAATCAATTTGCATTCTCTTTTACCTATCCTCTTTAAATTATTATCTATCTATTTGATTGGTTTATGTTAAATAACCTATTTATTCATATATATATATATTGATTATTATTAAATTGAGTCCATTAGTTAGAAAAATTCTTGAAATTTATAAACCCTAATTCATTTCATCCCCCTCATTGGGCTACATTGCACATTAAAAATTAAGGTTTGAATTATTAAAAGGAGGCAATGAGAATGAGAGGAGCTTTTGGCCATATGAGAGTTTAAAGCAAAAAAAGGTTAGGGAGAAGCAATTTTACATCAGCCAGGGATCAAGGACAATCAATCTAAGAAGAAATTTTTTAACAAGATTCATGAAGAAATTGAGATTCAAGATTCATAATTAGGACTTCTTTATCTTTTGTTCTTTCTTGTTTTAATGTTGTTATTTCTTGCTTATCTATTAATTAGTTGGGATATAAATTTAGGTCAATAGACCGCAAGATGTAATGTTTTGAACATATTTTTTAGTTTAATGAAATATCTACTTTTCTTGAGATTGATTCATGTTTTTATAATTAATTGAAATCAAGAAACAAAAGTGAAAGATTTAATTATTAGATCCATACATTGAGATTGAAAGATGATTTATATAGGTATATCATAACATAGATAATGTAAGTTATGTGATTTTCCCAAGAGAGAAGCATAATCTTTCAAAGTTAGAATAAGACCCACAACAAGAGTTCATCAATCGAATTAATGCATTCCTAGGTTGTTTTAATTAGAACAAGATTTCAATTATTTTAATCTAAGAAAATGAGTCATGTGACACGAGAGAGAGCATAATTATAAGTTAAAAATTCTTACCAATGCTAGAAACTAGAGTTATTTATTAAATCAGGATGAAGTTGAAACATAGTAAAGTCTTTAGGGATATCTTACCGAATCTAGTTTATTCACAGATTGCTTTCTTCTTGATTCTAATTTATTTATTTATTTTATGTTATACTAAAATGAATTTGATAGTCTAGATAATTAAGTTTGTGAATAATTGGTAATTAACAACTAGTCCTTGTGGGATTGACTCATACTTACCAATATAGCTATATTTATACCATACATTTGTAGATAAAACATACACTATCAATTTTTTTTGCATTATCTCCAAGGACTAGGCATAATTGATATTGATTTAATTTGAAAACTAATTAAATTAGACCTTTTGTTTATTTTTATTTTAGTTTCATTATTATTGTTTAGATTTCTCTATTATTTCTCTTTTACAATTCACTTCTTATATGTGACAATCCAAAGCTCTTAGGAATCTTATTAAACTGGTTGAAAAAACTCTACATATAAGAAGAAGACTCTAAAGGTGGATAAAGGCAAAAAAGCAAAGATGGTTGCAAAAAAAATGAGATATTTGAAGGATTTTACCATACCATTTATTCAAAGCATCAACTTATCCATTACGAGGCCTAGTATCAAAACTAATAACTTTGAGTTAAAGCATTATCTTCTTTCCATAATGTAACATAATCAATTTAGAGGTCTCCATATTAAAGACTTAACTTGCATTTATCTATATTTTTGGAGTACTGTGACACACATTGAAGCTTAATGATATCTCACACAATACCATTAAGTTAAGGTTATTTCCTTTCTCATTAATGGATAAGGAAAGAGCATGTTTATAATCCTTACCAGTAGGTTCCATCACTACTTGGGATAAATTGTCCTAAATGGTCCATGCAAGTACTTCCCTCAGGTAAGACTATTCAGATTAGAAATCATATTGCTACTTTTTCTTAAAGGGAAGGCAAGTCACTATATGAATTTTAGAAGAGATACAAGGAGTTTTGAGGTTATTTTCATATCATAAGCAAGATAAGTAGCTCATTATCCAAACATTTTATAATGTGATGACCTATAACACCAAAATCTCAATAGATGATGTTGCTAATGGTACTCTTATAAATAAGATTGTAAAAGAAGCATACAATCTGATCTGGTGGACACATTGGTAGACTAAGAGGTTGTTTGGTTCCACTTCTGTTATTCTGATGTAGTTTTTAGTTTTAGTTTTAGTTTTAGGTTTTTGTTTTTGTTTTTGGTTTTTGGTTTTTAATTAGAAAACAAAACATGTTTGGTTGGAAATTTTAATATACAAATTGAAAAAAAACTTGTTTGGTTGAGGTTTGTAATAAAAAAATAAAAACAAAAACATATTTAGTTTTACCATCTTGTTTCTATTTTTTAATTATGCTCTTATGTTAATTATTTTAATATAATATATTTTTTAAATTATTTAGAAATAAAATATATGTATATTTATATAATTAAAGAAATTGGCATATTAATTATATATTACAAAATTATATAAATTAGAAAATCTTATAATATAGTTATGCATTTTGGAAATTTATTCATGTCCTTTATTCTGGTTTTGCATTTTTGGAGGTGTTTTTGTGTTATGGTTTCTGTATCTGTCCCTGTTGCCTACGGTTGTTTGAAAATCACCAGTGGTGGTGAAATATTGAATGGTGAAGCATGGAGTGGGTTTATGAAATCCATGCGTGGAAGCAGACAGTGGGAGGAGGCGGCTATGCACACTGATAGCGACTTGAGACGTCATTGGTCATGGCGACACCAAGGAGGCATCAGTGGCGAAGAGCCTCAAACTGAGGTGTGATAGAAGCAAAAACAAGAGAATACCATATGATTTAGGGAATAATGAAAAAACCAATAAATGAAGGAATACCAGTAGACCGTACCCAGGTAGGTTTACCATAAAAGATCCTCAATTGAAGAAGTTAGATTGGTTTGCAACTTAAAAAAGCTCAATGATGAGTACAATTATCAGCTTAACTTGACTACCCACACCTTCAACTTATAAGAGACATGGAAAATACATTGGACTTGGTGCTGGTGCGTTTTAGACGGTGGAGAACACCATTAAAACAAACATTAATACATCAAGGAGAAGATTCATCTTCGTTGCCTCGATTGTTACCTTTTCTTAAAGATGAAGGAGCAAGCATAGAGTAGTGAAGGTAGAGCAAGGCTGAAAACACATAAAAGATAGTGAAATCAGGACGTGTAGTTTTTACGAGAAAAAACCTATTTTAAAATCTTACAAAAACGTCTTTTTTTACGTTTCTATAAACCTGTTGCGATTTTTTTATATTTAGAAACAAGAAATGGCAACAATACCCATCCAAACGTGTTTTTAATGAATTGTTTATTTTTTCATGAAAACCACAACAAAAAAACGAAAAAAGAAACAAAAGCAAATAGGCCCCAATATATTATAATTGTTGACCAATATCTTAATGGCTAGTGAATTTATATGTTCAATGTACATTGGTTAGCCAATATGCTATATTAGTTGACTAGTACTCTACAGATGGTTGTTATAATGGCTAGTTTTTTGCTCTAACAACTAGTAGGGGTCTTAAAACCCTATAAATATATAATTTTTTCATTAGTTTTTGTGTTACACATGTTTCTAAGTGTTTATTAAGCACTTGAGCATCATTATCTCATATTTGTATGAGTGAGCCTCTTTAGAGTTATTAAAGTGAGAAAGTGAGAAATTTTGAGTTGTAAATTTTTTTGGGTGTTTATATATTATACTTTGGGGTGTTTAAGTGACATCATAGTTCCTCTTCACCATGAAGGAAGATTGTAAAAGAGTTCCTCTTTGCTATGAAAACATTGTACATAGGTTATTCCTCACCTTAAAAGAATAATCATAGTGGAATTCCAAGAAAAGCCTTAGGAATGGATTTAGGCAAGCATTATTTTTCAAACCACTATAAATCATTTTCCATTCTCTCTTCCCAATCTTATTAAATTATTATTTAATTAGTTTATTTTAAAAAATTTCTTTATTCTTGTATATATAGTTTGTTATTAAATTTTGTTCATTAGTTAGAAAATTTTGCTAATTTTTATAAACAACTAATTCATATACTTTTGGATGCCATTAAGAACAAACAGGTGTAGATGGAACTTTCAAAATATGTGTTCGTAAAGATGAAATGGAGAGTATAATCTATCATTGCCATGTTTCATCTTATAGCGGTCATGCTAGTTCTTCGAAAACAACTGCTAAGATTCTCTAAACAAGCTTTTATTAGCCAATTCTCTTTAAAGATGTTCATAGGTATATGACCACTCATGTCTTGTTTTAAAAAAGTAAGAACATTTTGAGGAGAACAACATCTTAAAAGATCAGATATTTGATGTTTGGACAATTAACTTCATAAATCCTTTTCTATTTTCATATGGCAACAAATATATTCTTATAGTGGTGGTGTAACGCCCCAACATATACCCTCGAAGTCTTATAGCATTTCTAGGGTTTATTAACTAGTGAACATAATGAATGAAGTAAATCTAAGTATAGTAAGAGATATAATAGTACTTGATGTAAAAGACAAGGGTAAATGGATAATTTGTTCGCTTCGGCATAGACATACATACTTAGACGTGAAATATGTACGAAAATTTTTGATATGTTTTCTTAGATTTATGAATGTGATGTGAGGGGAATTGATAAAAGAAGTATTCCATAAGTAAATGGGATGTTTTTGGTTAAATTGGATGTATTTTTATGTTGCTTTTGAATGATAAGACTGAAGTTAGTTGATTTGGGATGTGTACCTCACTGGATGGATAGGTTCCACTAAATATACTTCTATAATTTGGCTATATCTTAGCCTATAGACCTCCAAATTGGATAATTTTAATTTGGGATTAAAGTATAGGCATAGGTCTAAAACTTTCATGAAGGAATCAAAATCAGATTCTACCTTTAAAAGTTTTGAATTCTGTTCTGAAGTTGAGTTCTGGCTACTATCCTTGTTTTCAAACAACCTATAGTTTTGGGGTATAAATCCCAATGTAATCAATCAAGTTGCATGAAATTTATGCCATTAGAAACTTTAGACACAGGAGAATGAAATAAATTGATAAGATTATAGGCCAATGTGGGAATTAAAGGAAGAAGAAGGACCAATATGCAATTTTCCTAAAGTCAAATCATAAACCAATAAGATTAAAGCATGTGTGTCCAATAGAATTGTAACACATGGTCTAATATAATTTTAACACCTAGTCCAATAGAATTGTAACACATGATCCAATGAGATTGTAACACATGGTTTAATAAGATTGTGACATATGGTCCAATAGGATTGAAACATGTATCTAAGACTAGAAAATTTATGAAAAGACATGGAGAGGGAAGATAGACGAAACTTTGATGGCTTAACTTTAGATTTTTCTCTCTCCATTTAACCTTCTTTATCCCATCATTTTTCACTTGTTGATTCAAGCGAAGCCAAAGAGGAAGGGAAGGAAAAGCATTAGAAGAACTACTTTGCCAATTTTAAGGTTTGGGACTTCACTTAGTTAATTTATGTATTTGTGTACATTTGACTGTGTAAAAAGATTCATTTGGATGTGGAATGGTTTCTAGGATGATACTTTGGCGGTATTTGGTGTTATCTAGTATAGAATTGGTTGAATATGACAAGAGATTATCGTGTAGTAGAATTCTGTCTAGTGTTTGAACCTTTCATATTGTTTGAGTCATAAAACAACATACAGACCTCCAAATTGTGTAATTTCAGTTGCATATGAAACCTAAGACATAGATCTAAACATCTTTAGAAGGACTCTGACTTAATTCTGACTTTACGACCTTGGAAATTGAGATAGAAAAATGGTGACTTGATACTGCCCCGCTTTGGAGCAGCTTGTGATATTTGGTCTATATCTCATGAGTCAGGAGTCGAAATGACCTGATTGTTAGTGATATAGAAATGAGAGGCATAGAGGGAAAAATGTCTAGAATACCCAGAAACCCAATTCTAACATTTTGTATATGAATATTAAGGAACAATTAGTGGTATGAATAGAGAAAGTGTCTGTCACGATCGTGGCATTGTTTTTGTTTCTGATTTTTTCCAAATCTTATTCGAACCTCTTTGAATGTGTATGGAACTTTTCAAACACATAAAAATAAATGAAATAGGACTTTCCATATGTGAATTGTGCAATTGAAAACTGGAATATAAGATTAAGCATAATGCATTTCGAAGAAAATTTACATGTACATAAGTGATTTGTATGCATATTCATTACTCATATATGTATAGTGTGATTTTGATACCCTTCTAATGGTGGTAAGCCATGAATTGAATGTATGAATACAAATACATATTTTATGACTCGAAACGTATATCATATGATTTGTCAATATACGAATTGTGAAATTAGAAAATGGTTAAAAGAAATGTTATAGTGCTTGCTCTATTGTCTTGGTTGTGGATAGATGGGCACGCCTATAGGGTTATAGTGCAGCTACTACAGTTTCACACCAATGGTATCTTCATTTGAGACTATAATGTCTCTACAGTTTGATGCCTTCAGGTATCCACAGTTTGATATCTTCTGGTATCCATAGTTTGATGCCTTCGTGTATCCATAGTTTGATATCTTTGGATATCCATAGCTCCTGTTATCCACACCTACAAAAAATGTGCATGCTTTAACACAAAAAGGAAATTTAACAATCATAAATAAGAAATACAATATGATAATATGAAATAATTGGTATTGATGAGCATTTGTATTGTTTGTAATGATGAATTGTAATGATGTGCAATTATACTGATAATTTGTATCAATGAGGGTTGAATATCAATATTTGGCTTATAAGTGTGCATTTTTGGTATATGGATAATATGTTGAAGCATATTTGCATTATGTACTTTGCTTAAGTATGTCATCATTGTTTACACGAACATTGAATATCAATGTTTGTTTCATGAATGTGAATTTATGGTATATGAGTTGTGATATTTCTGAATGTATGTACTTGGCGGATGACTGTTGTGAGTCATCATTCAAACTAAGTGTTTTCCTTACTAAGCATTTAGGCTTAGCATAGGTGATAATCCATATAGGTGAAGTAAATCACGTGTTAGTATAGACTTTATATTCAATGTACAAAATGAACAAGAAGGGGGGGGGGTTGAATTGTGTATCTTTTTGCGTTAATACAATCCTCTTTTTAAAAATTTTTGAAAAATTTCTTTCTCAAAAACTATTGAGTAAGAATCATTATGTATTGCAATCAACTTCTATATACTTGTATAAAACAATAAAAAT
>JAOSBK010000204.1:6655082-6678744 GCA_027568895.1 Erythroxylum shatona
TTACCACCCTAACACTTTAATTCAATTTACCCACTTCATATAGTCTTACTCACATTAACAAACTAATTAAAACCCAACATAAATAAACTACTAATACCCCAAAATAACTCTACTCATGCTTTTTCATAAAAAAAAATTCGGGGCCAACATTAGGGATAACTTAACCTAGGTTAAATAACTTGAGCTTATGTGGTTATTGCCTTGATTAATTTATTTTCCTAACTTGTAATGTGGTTGTCCGACTAAATCTAGAGAGCTTGTTTTAGGTTGTTCAATAGTTAGATAAGCCTTTTTACAAAAATAAAAATTTTAATAAAAATCCCTCCCCGTCCCCCCGACTACTTCTGCATCCCTCTCTCATTTCTCTCTCATTGTCTCACACTCTCACTCTCTCTCATGTTCTCCTCTTTGGCAGTTTCGACTCTCCTCTCCCTCTCCGGCGACAACTCTCATCTCTATCTCCAGTGACTGTCCTTGCACTCTCCTTACTGCTATCAAACTATGCCACCACCAGCTACCACTGCTCTTTGGCATCACTTCCAACCTTCCACCACTACTAGAATCACTAGATTTGGAATTTCAATATTTCTGATCCAGATTTAAACCCAACCAAATTGAACCGAATCGATCCAACATTTAATTGCATTTTTTAATTTTTTGGGTGTATTTTTTGCTCTGAAATTTGAATAGCAGTTGCATTATATTTGGATGTGTATGTATGTTTTATGATGGTTGGAATTGTTGGAATTGTTAAAAACTTGGAATTGATGGGAATTGTTGGAAACATAGAATTTTTGGAATTTTTGGAAACTTAAAATTGTTGGAAATTATTGAAAACTTGGAATTGTTGAAATTGTTGGGAATTGGAATAGTTGAAATTGTTGGAATTCTTGAAAATTTTGGAATCGATTGTGTAAGTTGGTGTTGTCTGTGTGAAATTCTTGGAAAATTAATGAATTGGAAAATTTGGGTAAGAAAATAAGAATGTTAATTAAAATTGATGAATGAAAGATTGTTAAATCAAAGTTGGGGAATTAGGACTTTAGTAACAATATTGATTATATTTAAGAAAGCAAACTAATTATAAGCATTATAAATTGAAATGTATAAGTAAACAAAATATATTAGTTTATAGTTGAATTACGAGATTACAAAAAGTAAGTTGTAAACTTATAATTGTGAGTTATGGTTGAAGATGAATATGTTATAGTTCTGAGTGTATGTCTTTAGTTTATGGTTGAATGATGTAATCATATAAAATGAGTTATATTATATAATATGTATTGAATTGTTGGTTTTTGACTTATTGCTAAATTGTGTTGGATGAAATTAAATTGTGTATGAGGTAATCATACAAAATGAGTTATATTATATAAGATTGACATATGTATTTTGTAATTGTGTATGTTGAATACTTGAATTGTTAGTTTTTGACTTATTAGTGAATTGTATTGGATGAAATTAAGTTGTGTATTATGTAATAATAGAAAATGAGTTATATTATATAAAATGGACATACATATTGTGTAATTGTGTATGTTGAATACTTGAATTATTGGTTTTTGACTTATTACTAAATTGTGTTGGATGAAATTGAACTGTGTATGATGTAATCATATAAAATGAGTTATATTATATATGCGTATTGTGTAATTGTGTTAGTTTGGACTTTTGAGTTAAAACAATACATATTTTGTGAAAGTAGTTGATAATAAAATTATGTGATATTTATTTTTATATATGTCTTTATTTATTTTTATAAATAAATGGAAGGAAGTTAAAGTACTACTGATCATTCAATCGCTTCAGAAAGATATAATGATCCAGCTTAGATATTAAAGAAACGTTTAGTTGGGGTTAAAGGAGATGTGGAGCCTTAAGAAAAACTAAGTCATGATGTGAAGTGACAAATTTTGTGTGAAGAGTATCATCACGAGAAAGACAGAAGGGAGAGATTAAATTATGAAATTAGTTCTGGAAGTTCATTTGTTAGTGTTTAGGATGAGAGTGGAAATATTGAAGTTAGTAGTATTCCCACCCAACAAGAAGTGAATGTTGCATCTGACCCTAATGTTAGGAAAAGAAGAAGGCAGGTATCAAATTTTTTTGCAACGCGAAAATTCCTAGAGCTAAGCCTTCAATTCGTAGTGTCATGTAATCAAAAGAAGCAACTCACAATGTAGATATGACAATAGTTAAATGGTGGTATGATTCAGGTGAAGCATTCAATGCTTCCTAATCTTATTATTATTGGCCTGTGATGGATGCTATAGCCTCTTACGATTTGGGATACAAACCTCCTTCTATTGATGAATATAGTGGAAAACTTTTGAGTAGCTCTGTTTATGAAATTAAAAAGTTATTTAGAAGAAATAAAAATGACTTGGGCTACTTATGAGTGTTTAATCATGTGTGATGATTGGACAAATAGTAGGCATGAGTCTATGATTAATTTTTTGATTTATTCTGCAGATGGCTTAATGTTTTTAAGTCTATTAATGCATCTGGCTTGTTAGGAATGTTGATACTTTATTTGAAATATTTGATAAAGTTGTGAATGAAGTAGGATCAGAAAATATTGTTCAGGTCATTATTGACAATGATTCCACATATAAAGTAGTGGGAAGAAGATTACAAAGCAAGTAAAATTCTTTCTTTTAACTTCATGTGATGCACATTGTATTGACTTAAAGCTAGAAAATATAGGGGATGTTATATATTTTCCTATTATTGATGAGACTGTCCAGAAAGCAAAAAAGATGACCAAGTTTATCTCTAATCATGCATGGGTCTTGAATTCAATGAGAAATGATTTTACCAATGGTAGCAATTTGTGTTATCCTGCTGTTACAAGATTTGCAATAAATTTTTTATCACTTTAGTGTTTTATTAAGATAAAGAAAAAGTTAGGACAGATGTTTACAAGTGATAAGTGGGTTGCATCTCAGGATGCTAGGTTTAAGCTAGATTGGAGGTTTTCATAATTATACTTGAAGATACTGAATTTTGGTCTCAATGCCAATTTTTCATATAAGCTTGTGAGCCTTTGGTGAGGGTACTTCGTTTGGCTAATAGTGATGAAAAGACAACAATGAGTTATTTTTATGATGTCTTGGAGAGGGTGAAAGAAGCAATCAAGGATAATATGAAAAATATGCCTTATTTGTACACACCTTATTTTGCAGTCATCAATGAGAGATGAGAAAAGCAACTTTACTCTCTATTATTTGCAGCTGGGACATTTTTGAATCCTAATGTCCATTTTAGACCAGGTTTTACAAAGAAAACTGAAGTCAATATGGGAATGTTATTAAATATTACAACAATTGTTGCCATGAGATGATGCAAGATCTCTTAAGCTCACAAATGGAGATTTATAAGGAGTCTTCTGGGGATTTTGGGATGCCAACTTCTATTCAATAAAGAGCAAAACTTAATCCAGGTATATATTTTTTCATTTTTGTTATTTGTTGAAAATTAATTATCATTTATTTTGTTTATAACGCTACTTTTGTTATCTCAAGACTTGCAATTTCTTAGTGGGACCAATTCAGAAGTAGTGTTTCAGAATGGCAAAGGTTTGCAATTCAAATTCTAAGTCAATGTGTGAGTGCAATAGGCTATTAAAAGAATTGTAGCGCATTTGAATTCATCAATTCCGAGAAAAGGAATAGATTAGAGCATAACAGATTGAATGACTTGGTACTTGTTTGATACAGTTTAAATCTTTGAGATTGTCATTATTAAGTTAGATGAAATTTCTTATAATTTTTTAATAATTTAATTTTATTATTTATTAGGATTCTTAATAGAATAAGTAGTTCAGTAGATCTAATTTGCATTGATAATATCAATCTTCTAACGCATAAAGAATCAGGTTTGATAAAAGAAAGCGACTTGGATGAGAAATCATTGACATATCATTTGGACCAATAAATTTGAATGATAGTGATGATCAAACTCATCTTAATGATGAGAATTTTGTACCAAATGAGATTTGGGGTCAATGCAGTTATAACGAGTATCCCCTCGAGACGATTGAATGAAGTTCCAAGTTTTTATTTCTCATCTTCTTTTAATTTTACTTATATTTAATTTATATGTTAAATTCTATATATGCAATTTAATTATAAATGTTTTCGTTTCAGGTTTCATGATTGTTTTATCATTACGAACTCTTTTTATAAATTGTAATAGTTAGAGAGCTAAGGATATTTACTATTCTATTTATTTGATGTTTTCATATAATTATCATTTATTATATGATGAAATTATAATATTTTAAATAATTTGTATTGTTCTTAATTTTATATTTGTATGATGATTAAATGATCTTTTTCATATTAATTGTAGTTATTATTTATATGTGAAATACTTGAAAATTAATGTTTATAAAAATAAATAATTGTTGTTATTTTAAATTTTTATTATTATGATTTTTGGAGACAAGGTTGGAGTAAAATTATAAAGTATACAGTACAATATATTAATGGACTATTTTGTAAATTTTTAAAAATTTAAGAATTATTTAATAAATTTTGAACATTATTTGAAACGGTACTCGATACTGTACCAGAACTAAATCTGGTACGGTACTAATATGATATTCATAACATTGCTATTAACAGATATATTATTTAATTATTTAATATATTAATTTAATAAGAATTATGAATGATTTAATTTTATATTTAATTAAAATTAATGAATAATAATTATTATGAATAATTTAATTTTGCTTGATAATTTTATTTAACTTTTGTAATTGAATAAATTAAATTAAATTAAATACATTAAATTAAATAATTATTAATAATATAATTAAATTTAAAAAATATATATTTCAAGCAAAATTTGATTTAATAATAAAAATATATTTATAAATAAAAAGTTAATTTTAAAAATATTTATTTTAATAAAATAAAATAATTTTGTTAATAAATATTATATAATAGATTAAAATAAATTTATTTAATTAAAAATAATTTATCTTTAAGTTTTATCTAATATTTAATTATTATCAATAGTATAAATACGACATTAGAGTCACTTATTTTGATGTACCACCTCTAGGGTGTCACAGTCTCCTCTTCGAGGATTTGTCGGGGATTAGTTTTCCCCGACTCGTTTAGATTCGTTGTATTTTTCCCTTTATGAAAAAAAAAAAAGAAGAAGAAGGCAATACAACCAAATGGTCACTTCATTTATGATATTTTTACGTGAACAAATTCATTAACCATTGAAAGGCCATAAATTCTTAAAAGAACTGAAGGCTTACATCCTCATCAGTCTTCTTCCTCGTCTTAAACAATTTAAATCCTACATCTCCATTGATTACAGTGGAAATGTACTAATTAATTAACTGAGATCCTATCTATATACTGATTAGGCATTATGGGTCCCAAACTTACAGCCAAAATGTGGCATTGGAGTCATTAAATGAGTTTGTCATGATTGGCGCGAAATAAAGGACTGAATTGCAGTTGAAAGATCGTTGACTGCATTGACAAGGTTGGATACGCTTTGACGGTTGGCTTCAATTTGAGCCTCTTGGATCTGAAGCCTACGTTGCTCAATCTCCATCACTTCTCGATGTCGTTTGTCTTTCTTCTCTTCACAGTTTCTGATTGTTCTTGCCAAGATTTTTGCACTCTTCATGATGCTTGACCCTACTTTTTTATCCCCCCTTCTTCTCTTTGTATCAAGTTTCTCGCTGGTTTCTTTCGTCCCAGACGATTCTCCTGATCCCGCAGACAAAATATATTACTTCCATACATACATGTAAAAGTTACAGGCACTCTAATGCTCAGCAAAATGGCTATAAAACAAAAGCAGAACCTGTATATATATATATATATGTACATAGAGCATCCTTAAGGAATAATGGTGTTGCTTTCTTACAAACTTTGAAGTTGGATTAACACTGTTTGTTCCATATACACTTGCACAATAATTTGAGAAAGCAATTGGAGGAGTGCCACATGAGAATCCCATAAAGTTGCAGTGGGATCCTTTATATGTAGCACTTTTTGGTGGTACAAACAATTCGACTCAAAAGGTCAGGTTTTAGTAAGCATGTGGCCTATAGTCCTGCTGACAGTTTTCTTTTCTGCGTTCTCTGATTGTTCATTTCATTTTGATTTCATAAGCCTAAAAGATAATATGATACTAATGGTTGATTCGTCATCACTGCCAACTTATATGGAACTAATACAGTGGATGATATGTGTCTCTTTTTCTTTATCTGACACTTTGGATGAAATGATGATGGACCACCTGGGTTAATGAGTTCATATCACCTTCTAACACCCCCCCCTTTTTTCCTTGAAGTAATCACAGATATCATTTAGCTAGTGTTCATAACCATGGCATGCATGATTGTGCATATTCAACTTTATGATTAATCAACCTCTAAAAACATATGTTTTGGGTAGGATAGGATTATCAGTGAAAATGTAAAGAGAATGGAATGGTCAAAGTGGCTATCCTGATACAAGGGTCCATGCAAATTTAGTTGTACTGTATTATTGTACAACCAAGGGTACGCTCGTAACAGAATAATATGGACAGTGGTGGCAGAGACAGGGTTTTCAAACCCTGCAAGTTTGACCAAAATCATTTAAATTTATAACCCCAAACACAAAACCAAACAAAATAGAGTTTCATGTGGGACTGACACACCAAAAAATGCAATGGGAAAGAAAAAGCAAAGGAAAAAGTACCTGAAACCGGGGCATCCACCTCCGTTGCCGGCAGAGCAGTAGTAGGCCGGACAGTCACCGGAGTTATTGCCGATGACACTACATGGAACTGCTGCTCTTGTCGTTGGTGTTGTTCTTGTCGATCATGTTGCTGTTGTTGTTGGGTACTGATCAGCATTTGTGGTGTAATGTTGTGGTATTTCCTTTGGACCACTTGGTGGAGAGCCTCGTAAACCTCGAGAGACAAGTTGGACGGGAGATTATGGTCCTTACGTTGATGTCGGTCCATGTTCCAGTAGGAAGGAGTGAATGAACCGCTAGAGCTGGCATTGGATGACCTTAACTGATAATCTCGGATTTTCTTGTAGTCTCGTAGGAGATTATCCCACTTATCATTGCATTGGTTCTGGCTTCGGAAACAACCATTTGCCCAGCAGTAGTTCTCTACCCATTTCCACCGTAGCTCCGCAGGTTTGGGTGATGAAGATGACAACGGAAGGTTGTTAGGTTTGGAGCGGCGATCCTCGTCAAGCTTCTTGGCGGTGATTAAGAGTAGAGTTTCTTGAATTGTCCAGTTGCCTTTGCGATATTCACGGCTGCCACTGGTAGTGGTGGTGGCGGAAGAGGGGAGGAGGGGGAGGTGTGACGGTGGTGTTGACGCAGTTGGTGGCAGCAGAGGTGTTAATGGAGGTTCAGACATGGCTATGGAGTAGAAGAGGTAAGCATTAAAGAGAAGTGGAGAGGGTAAGTGATGAAGACTGAAGAGTTAGTTGTATTGTATGGTATTTAGAAACGGGAGTGAGTTGAAATTTGTCGTTTAGTTTGTCTTCCAAACGGAGGCATGAAAATGAGAAATAAATGTGGCCAACTATGATGGTCATGCATCAATGAAAATATGACATATCATACTTTTGTTATTAGCGTTGGAATATAAAATTTGTATAAAAACTTGCATCGTGAGTCTACCGAAAATAGTCTCTTTATTATATAAAGATAAAATTACGTACTATTAGACTTCTCCAGATCCCACTTCACTGCGAAACTTCAAACTAGATGTGATGATAATAATGATGATTTAAACATAAAACTTAACAATCTCTCGAATCATTATATTTTACAAAAAGGTAATTTCCGTGACTTGAATGTCGTAAAGGAGTAACCATACTAGTTTCACCCTCCATATATTAGCTTAGGAGTAATTTGTAGAATCACATTGAAAATGAAATTTACCTTCCCGTTGATGATTGAGTATTGGCTATGCTTAAATTAATTCTTTACTAAAACATAGTTTGAAGACAGTGAAATTAAAGTCTGCAAACAGTAACAAAACAATTGAATTGAAATAGTACCCCGTAAATCTGTTATGTCATGCGCCATTCCTCAAGTATGTACATCAAAAAGTTTCTATAACACAAGCTCTGGGCAAAGTAAGAAGTTGAAGAAACAAAAAGCCTAGAAAGCCAGCCATAACAACCAGCATCTTGAATCTCCAAATCTCATTCCCAGGCAACAAAGATCATAGAGTTGGCTAGGCCGGACTCTTCAAAGCTCATTTTAGTCTCATAATCCAGATTCTTTGCCCCCGGGATTGCCTCGGTCAGGCGGAACCGCCTTGTCCCTGGCTCCTCTAATTGTGAATAGCAGAATGACCAAAGCAACTGCAAGACAATTAGCTAACCTTTAGTTTCACCACGGGAACATAAAGCACCACTAATTCAATGAGAATAACTACATCAATATTGGCCCACAAACCATGTCTAAGAGGGTCAAGCTTGACATCAGTTACATAGAGAAAGGGAATGTGCGGGAACAGAAGGACATAAAGTTTGTCCATTGCTCTAACTTACAGACAGGTGAAGTTATAACGAAATAAATTCACAAATAATCTCTTTACTATAATTCGAGATGACCAAACCTAAGTCTGAACGTAATTGGTCATTCAGACCTTAGTCCATGAAAATCAAGAAACCCAGAATTCCAGATTCTTAAGTGGCCTCAACTAATACACCACAATCTTAAATGAGGGCTAAATCAGAGTTGCTTCATTCAATTAGATCAGCCTAACAGCTTCCTAAGAAAGTAAAATGTAAGTTAGCATCTATATATCTATATATAATACAGCTCAATCTTTCAGCATAAAGATCCCCTCTTTGTGTCAAGGTGGGCAAGTTCAGTAGCCAAAACCCTTGATACACGTGTTAACCATGAAGTGTCTGACAAAAGAGTTCAAAAGGAACAAAATATTTCAGGAATGCCTGACGAGCACATGTGATTACATGCTAAATCTCCCCTTTGAAGGATAGTTTAAAAAGGTTTCAAAGGCTAAAATAAAAGGCACAGGCTTTCTTTACCTGTATTGGGTCAGATTTCAGAAAACTCCTCTGCATCCTCCTTCCATTAGGAAGCCGAACTCCAACCCGACATAGAAGGCTCCTATCACACTTGGGTTCTTCAGGCAAAGGTGGATACGTGGATTTCCCAGGTGAAACTGGTTTCTCCTGCACCTCAGGACTGGTCACATCTTTATCATTGGAAGGGGCTGTAGCTGACTCTTTCATGCACTCCATCGAGGCAACCAATGCTCGTTGCACTTCCTCATCTTCTTCATTAGTTTCAACTGCAGGTATTGTATGTTATAAACTCAGGTTTATGTTGCAAAAAGAACAGATGCATCTAAAGAATATGGAAATTTAATTCAATTTTATGTTAAAAAAAGTGATATCAAATGACTCAGATGTCATCTAATCTCATCGTAAAACACAGCGCAAATGCCATGAACTGTATTATGACATTGTCTCATTTACTAGAAAATACATTTAATTAACAGGGGAAGTTATAGTTTACCTTTGTCTTTATCTGGAGTCCACGAGCTTCCCCTTGGACGTTTGTGAGATAGGGTTTTATGATGATCCCTTGGACCACCATCCATGAATGCTACCAGATCCTACAGTCAAAATAATGTCAAGTTCAGCAGTGCATCAACAAAACTTGGATTCAAACATTTGCATTAATTTCAAGAACTCTCTTTACAGCAGCAATTACTCTAATTATTATGAAGCAAATGCATACCTCCAGCAAATTCTCAGGTTGTACCATTCCACTCCACGAACGCATCTTTTGTCCTTGAAATTAATACAGCACACATGGTAACAGTAAATCTCATTCATTGACAAAACAGTTCATCGTTATATTTTCCAAACAACTACGACCATAGCAAAGTTCACCATGAGTTATGACAATCTTTAGTACCCACTCACTTCGATCATAAAAGAAATATCTCTATGTGATGCAATTTTGAAGACTTCCACAGCAATGGATGTACTGTGAGATTGATATATTTCAGCATTAGAACACTTTAATGGCAATTTTTGAGACAATATACATATAGAAACTAATGCTCATTCAAGGGGGATGCTAACCTGCCAAAAAATAAAATTTGTACCGATAGTCTGAGCAACTGCTTCGTTTGCCCAAGTGTCCCAATTAAGCTTCAAAAAGCAACATTACAAAAATAAATGTAAATTAATCATTTAGACATGATAAAAGGATTTCAAATCTGGAGTAGGGGATAAAGCAATATAAAGTTACCATATGTGAGCTAAATTCCTTTGTTGATTGCAAGTTCACAAGCAGCCATTTGTCCTGAACAGAAGCAGCACCCTTTGCCTGGATTTCAAAGCTCCATAAGTTGTAAGTAGCAAGCTTAAATCTAACGCAATAGTAATACCCACAAAAGAATTGAAAGAAATGAAGAACAGAAGCCAAATTTCCACAATCATATGTCAAACTCATTCAACTATGAACAACCATAAGAAACGAGCAACATATAACTAAGCAAACACAAACAGAAGACCCACATATATACTGCAGGAAGATAGAGAAGATGTAAAATGCATGAATATGTAATTGGAAAATACGAAGGGGAGTACCTAAATCAGTAAGAAAATTACATGAACTCTACTTTATATATCTCCCTTTCTCAGGGAAGATGGGCAAATACAAGACAGCAGATATAGCTTTTGTAACAACTTTTTCAGAAATGTAATAATTCTCCATTATGAAAACAATAACTTGAGAGAATGGAGAAAAAAAGAGGGAAAAATATCAGAATTGAGGATAAATTCATAAGGTTAAGTACCTGCCAAGTTAACAATCATTAAAATAATCAATCGGGAAGTTTATCCGTGTACCAACAGCCCAACCACCAGATGGTTTATTATGAAATTGTAGGTCATAACATAATCATGACAAAAATCTATGAGCAGTCTGATACTAAGAAAATAATATGATAGATTATTGATGCAAAGCTCCCAAAACCCTTAAATGTCAGACCTGTCATGTTCAGGTTGCAACCTTTATATTTTTCACATGATGTGACTTTCACAATACAGATTATCCTGTTTTTGGATAAGGATCACAATAAATCTTTATTCTCACAAGAAAAGGATAGAATGAGAATGATCAAATATACTATTATATACTAAATCTCATATTAAAATTGCATTGAAACTTTACTACATATCATCTATATGAAAGAGAAACAATATAAGAATGGTATACACATCAATACTCCTGTCAAAAATAGAAAAAGAACCCTTTGATTCCTCTATTTCTTACACCCCTTGCTAACTTGAGTGTCAGATTCGCAATGCCAGAGGAAGCTCTGGCAGTATGACCATTTTTCTTGCAAATCAGCATTCCTACAGGTAGCATCACAATCTGATTATTCATATTTCTTTCTTCTTCATTTTTTTCCCTTTGGTCATAGCTAGTCACGGGAAGGGAGATGGGTAGGTGAATGATTCGATAATACTTTGTAGCCTTAAATCCAATATTGTAACTTGAAGAATTAAAAGTTTGTAACCAAAGAAGAAATGAAAGATAAAGATGATGAAAATATTCAATGAACATAGAATCACATGCTATCCGTGGAATAATGACAGCCATTGAATGGAACAAAATTGGAATAACAAAACCAAAAAAGAAAAACTCATCCACACTCATAAATGCGGAAAGAGAAGTAAAAAATTATTTTTACCTTTTCAAATGAGCCCTGGAACATTAAATTAATAGGAGGGCGATATAATGAAGCAAGATTATCTCGAGGATTTTCAGATGTAGCTGCACCTCCTGGGTCAGATTCCCAAACTCCAGGACGTCTCATTTCCTCGTCAAAATTACGAAATGCAACAATTGGACTGGGTTCGTGCGCTGGATGCCCAACCCTTGAAGCTCTATGTTAAGCAAAAAGGAAACAAGGAGCACGTTTGAGAAGGAAAGCAGAAAAGGAATAGTATACAGAAATATAAAACAAAACAAAAAAGGAAACAAAAATCGCATCTTTTATCTTTTAGTTGGGCACGTACTTGTAATTTTCAGTGGCTAAATTGCAAGGTATTTATAAGCAGGCACCCCATAAAGAGAAAGATCAGGAAAAAATTTAAAACAAATAAAATGCACATAACAAAATAATAAAGTATGCAAATATCAAAAAGATCAGAAATAAATTTCCCTTCATGATGAAGGGTGCCAAAAATATTTCGAAATAGGACTTTCCAAGGGGATCTGCTTGACTCCTACACTAGGACTATCAATAAATACTGTTTCTAAATACATCAAAGTACTATCTTGCATCTCAATCTACAACAGAATTCCATGCTGAAAGAAACATTTGAAAATAATAGTTGACAAACAATATACACAAACTTATGGAGGACTAATATTCAGAACACTTATCAGCATGACTTCAAGAAAAGTTGCCGTTATGGCATTATTGATTGGTTAAATTGAAGAATCAGAAATTGAGGATGGGGAGTAAACATTATGCTACTGCAGAAATCATCAAATGAAAAGTTTTCTCTCGATCCCTTTGTTTATCAATCTACTCCCCAACCTAGCACCATGGTGAAAAGCAGACAAAATGTAGGAACTTCAATGTCATTCTTATTTCAGTCTTCAATTATAGTTCTAGTAATAATCAATCATGCCAAGACAGAGATAGGTAGTGATGGCAATAGAGAAACTAAGCTGCATGGATCAACCACAACATACCTAGAAACTTTGACTGATATAATTCATTATTAGAGAAAATCATTATAAATGGATAGGTTGATAGTGCACCTGTACAACATGGCATCGTCATAAAGAGTGTCCCTTACAACAGGTAAAGGAGGTCGGACTTCCTCTCCGCCAACAGGTCCAACATTTTCATTTTCATTTTCATTTTCAAAGTCCTTCAATCTGCTCAGTTAATATGTGAAACGTGATGTTCCAAAATTGAAAACAAGAATCAAAGCCATAGGATCAGGAACTGAAAAGCTAAATAAGTAACATATCCAGAACTAAAGAGCGTACCCAGCATGGGTATCCTCCCAGGGATGAGTGTTATCTCTTGGTGGAGAATGTTGTGCAGATGCAACTACCCCACCTTCATTGCCAATATAGAATAGTTGAATGGCTTCTTCCAGTTTCCAGCTAGTAGCCTATTAGAAGCATAGAAGATATATTCTTTAATCAATGTCAGATACTTAGAGTCTACGAGGTACAACTATATTACTGCAGTTCAAAATGCATATGATGCTACAGAAGTGAATAAAACTCCAAAAAAATAGAATTAGCCAACACTAGAGAACGCTGCATCCAAGTCGATTGATAAAATATTAACTAAAGAAGCAATGGTAGATCAGGTAAACACCCGTTCATCCTATAGGAACATAAAAATATCAATAAATCGTGAGTCATAGAAAAAGTAAAATCTTTCTCAGAAAACTCAACCGAAAATCCGGAGACAGCAGCAACCTGTTCCACAACCCATCATCATACAAAAATCAAACACCAATGAAGATAATTTAAAGATCGAGCATAGGATACATAAACACCAGAACTACAAACACAGATCAGAACTTTATAGAAAAAAAGAAAAAGGGAAGCACCTATTTTAAAGCTGTTGCTAAATAGCAAATCCAATTAACAATCCATAGTCATAACCAAAAGAAAACTGCTCTTTTGCAAGTACCTGCAAGAACTGTCTTGCAGTGTCGGCAGTTTGGCCAACGGCAATCTCGAGGAACGAAGAGACCATCCTCTGCTTATCACTGGGAGATAACATTCCTTCCATGGTTCGGTATACCCCAGAAGTCCAGAATTCAAGTCACCTTTAGCTTTCGGTGGAGGAGGCGTGAAGGAGATAAAAGGTTGCTTAGCCCGTGTTTTGTTTATATAAGGATCAACGACTCAAGAAATGGACCGTATTTATGACTAGTTTATGCTTGCAGATGTTATTTACAGAATTGACATTGAGATTTGGTCTAAGCTTTTTTTATAATTTCAATATGGAACCCAAATTTTCAATAATGTTTGTTATTTTCTTAATTTTACTTTAATGCTTTAATGAACTTCAAATGTGTGTACTTAGACATTGTATGCACATGGGCCTTAGTTGTTAATAATACTAAAATTCGACTATGGCACTTGGTACGAGCCTCGGGCCCGTTGGGCCTTGGGCAGAATTCAGACTCGGGGCAATGACAAAACAACGTCGTTAAATCGAGCGAGCATAAATCAAATATAAAAATGTTTGTTAATAAATTATATTATGATTGCGTAAAATGTTAAGTTTTAAAAGTTACCGAAATTTTTTATAAATAATTTATTGATAATTATACTTAAAGTTCATTATCTTAAATTAATTATAACAAGAGTTATTAATTATTTGCATTATACTTTAAGATCTTTTTAAAATAATATTAAGAATGACCAAAAATTAACAATTTCCTTCAATTCAAAACGATGCCAAAAACAGCTATTAGTTTCAATTATAAAGATGTAAGATTCGTATTGTGTTTATGACATGTACATTGTTATAATGCTGAATGAGCTTATTACTTATTAGTTAAAAAGATATAAGATATGTGTTATGAATTAATGATATAAATATCGGACGGGACTGGTTAGTTCAATCGAATTAAGTACGAAGTAGACTGATTTTTCGTTCGGTTTTTATTTTTAACCTCTATGATTGAAAATCGATCGTTTAAATAATAAACCAGTTGGTTTTCTCTGAATAGTAATGAACTTCTCCTCCTCCTAGCCACAACAGTATCTTCTTTACTTCTCTCTCTAACTCTAGACCTTCCGTTCAAATATTGTTTAATGTCAATTGTCTTTCACATCTATGGATTTTTTAACACTCAAAAACCCTTCTATCAACTCTTTCTGGTTCAACTCTCTGCTTCTCAGTCTCAAAACTAAACTTCTCTACAACACGCAATCTTAATCATCTGTCCTTGTTATAGAAATCCCAAAACTCGAAACCCAACATGCAGTGTTTACAGGTTTTTATGAACTCATTCTACACTTCAATGAAGGGATTAGCTTCATGGCAAGGCAATGTAAAAGTTTGAAGATCGGTTGAAGGATCAAAAGGCTCAGTTTTATTTGATTATAGAGAATGTATATATATACAATTGTACATCAATACGTTAGCTCAAATCTTGTTCCTGAAGTCATGTCTTTCCTTTTTACATTCCTGAGTTTTAGCACATGTGTTTGACTTTAATGCAATCCCTGAAATTGTGCCAGCTTGATAGGTGTGATCTGCACATTTGGAGGCTGTGATCATGAGCATATCGCCTGCTTGCATTGGTCTGGTGGTTCTGTGTCTGTTGGTGTGGACTGCTGTTAACGCCCCCTAAAACTAGAGGTATTGGTGAGAACTCATAGCTTGCTTTTAAGGTCAGCAAAACGAGTGCTTAAAAGAGACTTGGTGAAAATGTCTGCAAGTTGATCATGAGTGGAGACATGATAGACATGCAAATGACCAGTGTTACATTGCTCCCACACAAAATGATAATCACATTCGATGTGTTTGGTACGAGCCTTGAAGGTAGGATTATGGGCCAGATAGGCAACACTCATATTGTCACACCAAATAGTTGTAAGCGATTGTAATAATTGTCCCAATTTAGTTATAAGAGATTTTAGCCACAGATACTCAATCGCCGCATTAGCCACAGCCCGATACTCGGCCTCAGTAGAAGATCTAGCAATCGCGGGCTGTTTCTTGGATGACCAAGCCACCAGATTTTTGCCTAAAAGGGCAGTAAACTACTTGTTGATCTTCTATCGATCTGATCTCCAGCCCAATCAGCATTAGTGAAAAGTTGGACTGTGGAGGTGGAACTAGGAACAATTAAAAGACCTTGGGCAATGGTGTCTTTGACATACCTCAACACTCACTTGCAATGTTACCAATGAGCATCAGTTGGACAAAACATAAATTGGCTAAGTCAATTGACTGCAAAAGATAAATCTGGTCGCTTAAGACAAGCATATTGCAATGCACCAATGGTTCTTCTGTAGATATAAGGATCAGATAGGGGCTCGCTATTAGTAGCACCAAGTTGAAAAGAAGTGGGCAATGGAGCTTTAACTAGCTTGGCACCATCCATATGCATGGACTTTGAGCAAGTCTTGAAGATATTTCTATTGAGACAGAAAAATGTCATTACCATGCTGCTTAATTTCAATGCCTAAGAAATATGTTAGAGGTCTTAGATCATGCAGCTGAAATTATGTGGACAAAACATGAATGAAAAATTTAAGCAAGTCCATTGCTACTTCCTGTCAAGATGATATCATCTACATAGAGAAGAAGATAAAGGACGTGACTACCTTGATGTAAAATGAACAGGGAGGGATCAACATTGGATGTGTTGGGAGGTACGAGTATTGGATGTGTTGAAGCCTTGTTGCACCAGAAATTGAGACAAACGGGTGTACCATGCGCGTGGAGCTTGCTTGAGACCATATAAGGATTTTCTTAGCCTGCAAACATGATCAGACAACTAGGATTGACAAAGCCTTGTGGCTATGACACGTAGACTATTTCCTCAAGATTACTGTTCAAAAAAAGCATTCAAAATATCCAATTTTCGAAGAGACCAGTGGTTGGAAACAATAAGAGAAAGAATTAACTTGATGGTAGTTGACTTGATTATGGGTGAAAAGGTTGCTGAATAGTCGAGGCCTTCTTGCTAAGTGAAGCCTTTTGCAACAAGCCTAGCTTTCAATCTCTCCACTGTTCCATCAACATTACGTTTGATGTGATATACCCATTTATTGCCCACCACATTTGCAGCTACTGGTTTGGGAACTAATTCCCAAGCTCTATGCTTTAAAAGAGCATAAATTTCAATACTCATAGCCTGCCGCCAGCCTTGGTATTTCACGACTTGTGTAAAGGAAATAGGCTTAACAATGTCTATGATAGAATCGATGTTGACCAAAACTGTTGAATTTAATATTTTCTTTTTAGGGTGAGGGCGGAGGACTATGGGATAAATTTGTAGGGGCTTATGTTACGGTAATGCAGCTGGCAAGTCAGGGGTAGCTAAGGTTGCCACGGGTTCTGATGGCATTCCTGCTGAAGGTGACAAAGCAGGACTGGACATGGCAGGTTGAACATCCGAAGGACAGTTGGACGTGGCCAGCTATGGCAACTCGGTAAGTTGGACAGCTAGCACCGGAGATTGAAGTGTCGACTGTAGAGAGATGGTTAGCCAAGTATCCATTACTGCAGCAGCCTCGAATGTGGATGGTTTTTGTGTGACAGCCTCGTGATACAAAAACCTGCTTTCATCAAATTGAACATGCTTGCAGATATATGTTTTGTTGTGTCTATGATCAAAGCAAATATAACCCAATTGATAAGAAGATTTGCCAAAAAATACGTAAGGTGTAGACCTGAAGGGGAATTTATGCGAGTGATATGGCCTTAGCAAAGGATAAATCGTGCTACCAAAAATTCTCTATGTAGTATAGTTAGGCACATCATCAAATAATTTTTCAAAAGGTGAGATATTGGCCAGCATAGTAGTAGGAAGCTGATTGATAACATGAATAGCATTTGCAAAGGCATATTACCAGAAACGTAAAGGAACCTTCGAATGAGCTAATAAGGCTAAACCAGTGTCCACAACATGTCTGATTTTTTTTTTTGCTGTGCCATTTTTGCTCATGTGTGTGAGCACAAACTAATTTGTGAATAATGCCACAATCTTTGAGAAAGCTAGAGACATTTCTAAATTCGCCACTCCAATCAGATTGAAAGGCTTTAATCTTAGAATGAAATTGTAATCCAACCATGGCTTTGAATTGAACAATTACTTGGAAGACATCACTTTTCAAATTTGAAGGAAGAGAATCTTGGAAAATCATCAATCAATATCAAAAAGTACTTGTACCGATTAACAAAATTTTGTGGAGCAGGACTCCATATGTCACCCTGAACAAGGTCAAACTTGTGTTGAGTCACAGTGCTTGTAAAAGGTAGGTTTATTCTACTGAGCTTTCCTAAAAAACAAGATTCACACTTTTGTTTAGGGACCTCTTTTATTGAGCAAGGTAAATGAAAATGTTGAAAAATGGATGGTATTTTAGCAAATTAAGCATGTCCCAATCTAGCATGCTAATCTACAAGACTCACTTTCTGTGCAACAAATGCATGCGATTGCTTGAATACTCCAAAAAGTTTATAAACACCTGCATCAACTGGACCCTTGAGCATTGTTTGTTTGGTTATCTGATCCTTGACAACAAAATGAGAATCATGAAACTCAAAATAGCACTTGTTGTCCTTGGCAATTTTATTAACGGATAACAGTTGATTAGTGATAGTAGGCACATGAGGAATTCTTTTTAGTAGCAATGGATGAGTTTTAGTGATAAGACAAGATTGTCCAATGTGATGAATAGATATACCTGAACCATTACCTAATATCACATTATCGTGGCCTTTGTAATCTTCGAAAATGCTCAGACTAGCCAAACCAGGAGTCATATGATGGCTCGCAGCACTGTCAGCTAACCAATCATTTTTTTCCTGAAGCTTGATTGACATTAGCCACATTTGTCGTAGGTGTAACATAGTTATGATCAAAGCGCTTCCTGCAGGTGTTTGCTTGATGATTATTAATGTTGCATATCTGACATGGGTTGTGAAACCACCGTTTGTTATTTTTATTGTTAAAGTTTCCTCCTTTGCCTTTGTTATTGTTCTTGTTATATCCACCAGTGTTCTGTTTGGGTTGGAAGCTTTGCTGTCATGTCATGTTTGCAATTATAGGTCTTGACTCCCTTGAGTTCTGCAGTAATATTTCATGAGAGATCAATCTGCTAGATAGATTAGAGAATGATACTTGTGACTTTTTGGCACTAATAGCTACAATTTGGTGATAATCAAAGAGAAGAAGTCTGAAAATGTTTGCATTGAACTCCACAGTACTAATTGGAGTTCCTGCTGCAGCCAACTCATCAGATATGGATTTGGCTTGTTTAAGGAATTGGGCCATATATTTTTCTTCAGATGAGAGATTTTGCAATGCCATGTGCAATTGCATTTGTCTTACACTGCATCCTACACCAAATGCTTCAGCTAATGCGTTCCAAGCCTTATTAGCGATTTAAAGACCTGTGATATAAGGAAAAACTTCTTCTGTCAAGGATGATAAAATCCAACTAAGGAGTAACTGATCCTGTTGGAACCATTGAATGTATTTAGGATTTGGTTCAAGACCTTTTGAGTTGTTTGATTGGATCAAAGGTTTGGGTGCAGGTGTTCCATCGATGTGATTGGATAGATTACAGCAATTGATTATAGGCTTGAATTGTGTTTTCCAAGCTAGATAATTTGTCGGTTTCAATTTCATTGAGAAAGAAAGTTGAGTATGTGGAAGTGTTGTTGCAATAGATAGACTGGAATTCATCAAGGCTCAAGTCGTGTTTGAAGATGCTGAACCAGAAGATGGTGAGTCCATATTGGGCTCTGATACCATGTAAAAGTTTGAAGATTGGTTGGAGGATCAAAAAGCTCACTTTTATTTAATTATAGAGAATGTATATATATAAAATTGTCCATCAATACGTTAACTCAAATCTTGTTCTTGAAATCATGTCTTTCATTTTTACATTCCTGAGTTTTAGTACATGTGTTTGATTTTGATGCAATCCCCGAAATTATGCTAGCTTAATAGGTGTGATCTGCACATCTAGAGGCTGTGATCATGAGTATATCGCCTACTTGCATTGGTCTAGTGGTTCTGCGTCTAATGGTGTAGACTGTTGTTAATAGGAAAAAAGTGGATTTTGAAATTGAAAAGTCTCTTAGAAGCAAACCGAACCAAGAGCAAGTAACATCTCTCAATATGTCGATCTTTCTATTCTACTTCTCTTAGGCAGAAACATGGTGATACTTGAAAACAGTCTCTCAAAACCCTTGAATGCAAGAATAATTGGTTTTGGTAGATTGTTCTTGCTAATGGCTATGGTGGAAACCAGTCAATCTAGGAAAAGATTGGTCTTGCGTGTCAGAGCATTACAGGCTTCTCATTAAACTACTATTTTCCCTCTTAATTTTATTATTATTGTTCTGCTTCTTTGACGGCTTAGTGCTTTCATATAATAATGGAAATTGTATCAGCTTCTTGTTGTACTACTATTTACTCTCTTTACTTTTGTTATTATTGTTCTTATCGTAGACTTAGTGTGTTCATATAATAGAAGAGAATGTGTCTAAAATAAATTGTAAAATTTTAAAATAACAAATAAATATATAAATTTTAATTTTTGTGATATTAAAAATATTAGTATTTGTTGATCAAATTTTAAAATATTTTATTTTTTACGTACTCTTTAATTTTTAGTTCTTATTCATTTTATACCAGTTTTATAGCAGTTTAATATCAGTTAAACCTTAAACATTTCCCTTAATCGGTTCAATATCCGGTCTGATTTTTAAAACATTAGTTACGATATACAAATTTCAATTAAAAGAATGCAACATATGTGTTATAATATGTAAGTTGCGAGGGTTGAATGCACCTTTTAGTTAAAAATATGCAAGATGTGAGGATTAAATGTACTTATTAGTTAACAAATATAAAAATTTATCATAAAATATAAAAATTTCAGTTATTTAGTTTATAAAATTACAGTAATAATTTGAGGAGTTTTTTTTCCATAGTATATTTTTAAGAAAAAGTTTATGAATCATGATTTAAATAGTTAATGATTCTATTATTTTGTAAATTAGCCCGGCTCTTAATTGTCAAATATTCTATATTAGATTTATAATATATTTTTCCAAAAAATGAGTAATTATATTTTAATAATAAAAAATAACGAGGAAGTTTCTAGGCAACTTATCTAGTACACAAGACTTCCCGTCTTATGAGAGTCTTAAGAGGGTGATTGATATACGCAATCTTCTCTTATATTTTGCAAAGTTTATCATAATTCGGTTACTACTACATGGGGGCTTAAATTCTTATTGAAAGAGGGTATACTTCACCACTTATTAAAAAATAACAATACCTATATATATATCACGGAGTAATGGAAATAAACGGACATGGTTAACGGTTACCTGATTTGGTTGTCTCGCTTATATACCTTGTTTTGATGTCTGTGTCTTGAATGCAATAGTTACCTATGCTGAGTGCTTATAATACTTTTCTTTTCTTACCAATCTTGCTCACAGGCCACTTCTGATGATGATATTCTTTGATTGATATTACATTGGTAACAGGAGCTGCAAGGAAACAAACAATGTATCAACCGATCTCATAAGCAGAAAATGGAACCTGAAGAAAAGGGTTGATGGGGAATTCACAAGTGACATAGACATTCTCATTGAAGAGTTTGAATATTCAAAAGCTCAAAGGTCTCGTCTAATAAATGATATCAAAGCAGTTTGATCCGTTCATGTCTTGGAGTTGGGAACCACTGTATTTCTATGTTTTCTTTTCTCCACCTATGTTTATAACAATTAATGACCGGAACCCACCTTGAAACCAATCCTGTTATGGTCCAAATCTCTCAGTCAAAAGTTGATGATCGGCTCGAAATTATCTTGTTCCTAGCTTGCAATTTTGTCTTCATCGCTCTTTAACGACGTTTAACAGTTTGGTACAGCTTTTGAATATGGGCACTAACGAGAAGCTTCCTTCTAAATGAGTTCATATACAACTAAAACATATTTTCAGCTTAATTTCTCTCGTGTTTCTTGTCTCTAGAGTCTAGAGGCATATGTCGTTTTTGAATCAGCAAAACAAACACTTTCATGTAAAATTTTTTTACCACAACGTAGGAAATACTTTTAACAGCAGATCTTATTACCACTAGCCTCAATTCTTGCTACTACACGGCTCTCCATATGCCAATTTCACATCGAAAAGGGAAAGTTGTGTACTGTGATCTAGAAACAATCAGCTGTATATAATTTGCTTATGTGGAATTAAGTCAGTGAATAACCCTCTTAGGATGAAAACCAATTCAAGAAAGGGATTCATGTCATGCGATGCAAGTTGTTTAAGGTGAAATATGTTTTCAAGTATTGGTCCTCCAAGAACCCAAATCATTGTAAAGATTATTGTATGTAATTTTTGTATAGCTAGTTTACTGTTTTTAGTTTTACAGTTGGATAATTCGTAGTAGGATAACTACTTTTCTTTTGTACAAACGCTATTTAAGTTTTCTTTGAAGCTTTGTTTAATATGTGAAAATATAGAGTGAGAAAGTATGTTCTCTCTCAAAACGACTCTGTTAAATTCTTCATATGGTATCAGAGCTTAATAACCGTTTCAAGCTGTTGATCAGAAAACGGTTTCCTTTCAAGAACTGAAGGTTCGAGATGGCAACAATCTCAAAGAAAGATTCAGATAATCGAGGTGCATGCCTTGTCACTACTCTCTTGAATGGTTTCAACTACAGGACATGGAGTACGTCTATGAAGAAAGCTCTTGCGGCTAAGCACAAACTCGGTTATATAACTGGCAAGATTCAAATTCCAGCTGAGGATGCGGAAGATTACGAGGACATTATGAGTGGAAATGCAATGGTGGAATCTTGGATTTTGAATTCATTGACCAAGGATCTACATGATGCATTTCTTTACGTGTCTTCTGCCAAGGATCTGTGGGATAAACTTGCAAATCGGTTTGGTGATTCTACAGGACCTCAAGAATATCAAATACGGAGGGAAATTGGCAGTATTTCACAAAGTAACTCTAGTCTTTCCATGTATTATACAAAACTATGCAAACTGTGGGATGAACTGCAGTGCATCATACCCGTTCCACAATGCATTTGTGGATGTTGTACTTGTGATGTTTCTGGCAAGATCATGAAGCTCAATGATAATGCAAAAATTATTCAGTTTTTAATGGGACTGAATGACTCGTATAGCCATGTCAAGAACCAGATCCTCATGATGGATTCTTACCTAATATCGACAAGGTGTATTCAATGCTGATGAATGTGGAGAGGCAAAAGCAGGTTTCTGATTCTTTTGGGGAGGTAACAGAAGGGAATGCCCTTATGATTGGCTCAGGGACAGTAAAAACTTTTAATTCAGGAAAAGGGAATGGAAAGAAAAAGGATTGGAAAGTCAATAAAGAGGATAAAAAATGTTCATTTTGCAAAATAGATGGACACACTAAGGATATGTGTTTTAAGTTACATGGTTATCCTGAGTGGTATATTGATCTTAAAAATCGCACTCAACAGAAGAAAATTAGTGGTAAAGCAGGAAAAGTTAACTTGGCCGAGACACCTTTGGAGGACAGTGAAGATGATACTGGAGGATTAAGCATGAGGGAAATCATTCAACAGGAGTTATCGAGGTTGATGAAAGATCAGAAACAATTGCCTACTATGGAGAAAGTGAACTTTGGTGCAGAATTTGCAGGTAATATTTTTGCACTTGAAAAGAAATTAGGCAATCAAGATATACAGAACTTGTGTTGGATAGTGGATACTGGGGCTAGTATACATATTTCAGGTAATGCTAGCTTATTTAATAAGCTAGTTCCGGCAAAAAGGGCATCAACAGTTAGCTTACCAGATGGTACGATCAAGAAGGTTAGCATGGTGGGAGAAATAAGACTTAGCAAGGATGTTGTATT
>JAOSBK010000204.1:6686825-6701534 GCA_027568895.1 Erythroxylum shatona
ATTTCAGACGTCGCAAAATGTTTACACCTTTCCTGACGTCTACAAGAACGTCGAAGAATACTTGGGCCTTCAACGACATTTGCTAACAGACGTCATAGATCACTAATGCCTACCCTACCTTTCACGACATTTTTTGTGACGTTTTAATAGACGTCATAGATAGTTTTCGACGACGGTTAATTGCCTTTTGCGACATTGAAAAAACGACGCAAAAGGCCTCCTTTTCTTGTCGTGACTAGAAATAGATTCGGTATTTTTTTTTTGGAATTTTAAGAGAAATTATATTAACAAAAGCCAAACACTACACTGTACAATCCTACATCTGGAAAAGTAAAGAGGTACAACCCCAAAAAACCTCTCAGCCTAGAAGCTCACATCTGCTAAATATTCCAGCGACCTCTCATAGCTAAGCTTACACATTCATGCTTGCCATGAGCCAACAGAACCTCCCGAATCATGTTGACAATGTCTCTATTTTATTTATAGTAATTCATTTCTATTGATACATGTCGTTGAGCGTATACAAATTAAAATTTTATTTTACTTTCAATTTATTAAACAAATTAGCATATAGCAAATAATTTTCGATGTCACGAGGAAAGTTCCAATAATTAAATAAGTTTATTTAGTAATAAATATAATTTAAGATAATATCTTCAACTAAAAAGAGTATCAAGATTTCAATTATGATATTAAATAAGGGCAATCTTTGAACAAGAAAGACACAAATAAAAGAAATAGTTTTGATAACAAAAGATGCATAAAAAGAAACGATACAAATAATTTTCTCTTTATTTTAAATTTAGGTTTACAAACCAAAATCTTGAGCTTAATTTTACCTCAATTTAATTCCTTAATTAATCCTTTCGCTTAACGTGATTAAACTCTAATAATTTAGAAATATGAGAATTTTTTTCCTAAATGTAGACAAACGTTTGATGCTCTAAAGTATTCTATCTTTTCAACATATGAAATAGCTTCATAGCATTAAAACTTAAGGAAAACCAACTTGGAACCCACTCTTTCAAACCTAACAATTAATATTCAGGGGCAGAATTTTTATTTACTTCAACATTTAGGTCATGATCATCTTAACCACTAGGATATAATGTTGGATTTTCCATATGGTGATCAATTGTGCAAGTTTGAAAATTTTAGCCTAGGAAACTTGCTTTCATTCCTTTCTCATGACTAAATTACCTTCTAATCATCTTCCTACATCCATTCAGGCATGCTATGAGATAAACTCTTTGTTGTAACTAAACTCTTATGTAATCCATTTCTTTGTTGTAACTAAACTCCTATTATCTTCTAACAAACTATAACAACTTCATGTATATAATGGAGAAATATATGATGGGATGATCATTCAAGAGATCACCCTTATTTATACTCATATTATTAAGTTGGTATCAGAGTGATATCAATCCACTTACAATGACTCAAAATTCTGAAAATACCAGACCAAATACTACCAACATCCTATCTTTTCTTAGCAATTCTTTAACCAATCTTACACTTCCAAACATCTCAATACAACTGCAACTTGACAATCATGATTCATGGCGACAAATTATCAAGTAAGCTCTTGAAGCCTTTCAACTTGATCACTTTCTTAATAAGATTCAGTTCCTCTAGTTAATATCAAGGTGCCAAATAGCAATCCACCAACAACCTAGTCAAATCCAGCCTATATAGCCTGGAAGTAGAAAGACCACCTTGTTTTGCTATGGCTAAAGTCCACCATATCACCTCGTATTCTTGGCTACGTGTCCCAACCAAACACTACACATGAAACATAGATTGTTATTGATCAAGTTTTTCAAACTTAAACATGCTTTCGCATCATGCACGTATGATATCAATTGAAAACCTCACGAAGGGGTCCCTTTCCATTCTTGAATATGTCGAGAAGAAGAGACTTCTAGCTAATAGCCTTATTGAAGCAGACCTCTATTAGCGAGAATGAACTAGTTTCCTATATTTTGTTTGGAATGGACTCCAGCTACGGTTCATCTTATACAAGTCTTGGCATTCATCGGGTGGCCATTTCATGTGATGAGCTACTTGGCTTGCTTCTTCAAAAGGAGCAGCGTCTGAATGAAGAATCTCAACTTATTAAAGTACCTATTAATGTGGCCCAACAATCAAACACATCATGTTAGGGATTTCAGAAGAACAAATCTAGCTCTTCTTTCTTAAGCTCTAATTCCTATACGTCAATCTCCCTTCTTAGTCCACTAAGGTAAACGAATTACATGTCAGATTTGTGAAAAACCTAGACATGGTGCTCTTAATTACTACTAGCGAGGTAACAAAAACAGGTAGGCCACCATTGTTGTTTTGTAACAACCTTAGTGTCATTTTTCTCTCTGCCAATCTAGTTGTTCATCCTCACTTCAAGCACTTCGAGGTGGATAAGCATTATATTCGGGAACATATTGAGCAAAATCAACTTCGTATTCGACATATTTCAACTACTGATCAAATAGTTGATATCTTTACTAAGCCATTAAACTTGGCTTGGTTTATTGTTCTACAGTCCAAGTTCAATGTTTGTTCCCTCCCATTGAGCTTGCAGGGGCCTATTAGGAGATAAAGTTGCAATGTAATATCAGGAGTATAACTATAGTTGTTAGGTTGTTCTTATCCCTTAGACTCTTCTATGTTCTTATCTTATCCCTTAGACTCCTCTATAATCCATCTCTTTGTTGTAACTAAACTCCTATTATTCTGTAACAAACTGTAACAACTTCATGCATATAATGAAGAAATACATGATGGGATGATCATTCAAGAGATCACCCTCATTTATACTCATATTATTAAGAAGGCCGAAGCCAAGTATTTTTGCAACTTTAGACGAGCCAATATAAGTAAAATAAATTCTTTCACTAGTCTGCATTTTCTAGGAAAATTATCTTTGTACCTTCTATGAAATCACCTTCAAAGTTGTAGTTTTGGATCTTACTACTTATCAAACTAAGATTTAAATTATCACATAGACATAAGTAAATGTTGATCAAGTGGTGGAGCAAATAGATCAAGAAAATAGGAGAATAAAGATTAAATACAAAACTTGTGATTGATTATGCACAATACAACTCACTTGCATATTAACTACTTCTAGAGTTCTTTTAGGCTTGAAACCATGATCTAATTTATTCAACTATATACTTAACTTATCATTTAATTATTTGAATGCTAGAAAATCGAGTTATAGTTTAATCATGAGCTCAAAACTCAAAATAACTAGCATACATCATAGAACATGAAATTTGAAAATTGTAGTTTTTAGATTTAAACTCAACAATGGTAAAAATTAAATTAAGTAGATATTTCAACATTTAATTTGCTTAAGAAACTCAAACCAACTTGATTAATGATTTCACAACCAATAATAAAACATTTCACACTTCATTCAAGTACAAAATTTGAGCAAATCTTCACAATTTTCAGTTGGACAGCCCCTGTTTCATCTTGTAGTACTTTCAAAATAATCCTAAATTGGCGTTTATGCATCTAGTTATATTAAGGCACATATCTTTACATAATTCAACTAAGAATACAACCTTTTCTATAAACTAATGAACTGTTAAGAGAAAATAATTCCAGATTTCTCATAACCGTATAATCAACAATTTTGTAAGTAATATCCAATACATAATTCTTTTGAGTAGATTAAGCTATGCTATTTTTTAAGTTGAGAAGAGATTAAACATACATAACGAAGCACATCTAAAGGAAAATAAAATTTTGGACAACTTGGATGAAATCTCTAGCAATGTACAAAATCAACATAGATTTTATCACTCTTCATTTATCACGAATCAATCATTATGTTTAATTTTAAAGTTCAATTCAATTCACAACATAGGATTAATAATCTCAATTAGACTATGTTGAATGTAACACTTGTAATATTGATTAAAAAAATTAGTTAAGTTGTCCATATTCATCCAATTATCCTCTCGTATAAAAGTAACCTTATCAATGAGCTAAAATTATGAAAAAATTTGAAACCAAAACAAAAATAACGAAACGTATAAGTTTAACTAAACTAATACATATATAAAAACAGGGAGAATGTGGTTCAAATTGAGTTTATAAATGAAATAAATAAAACATAAACTAATATAATATTCACAAATGAATAAGTATATTTTAAATTTTAGTTTAATCATGCAATTTCAAAATATCATGATAATCGAAGACATTTAACAAGTTAAATATAGAAAACCAACCAGCTAGTTACTACTTGTTCCTTTTCACTCTTAGAAATTGAACCAGCTCAATCAAAACACGTTAAGAACAAGGAAACATAATCAACAACAAAAATTTGTTAGATGATCTTCAAAATTCCAACTCATACAACTCCAAATGAATCACTAATTCTACTTATCATATTCAAATAATCGAGGATTTATCCAATCAACTATGAACAAGAATAAACACAATCATAAATTCTAGCAATTAATAGTATTAAATCATCTCAGAATAAATTGAATTAATCCAAAAAAATTGATATCCCAAATACTTAAAATAACATGTCTAGACTAAAAATTTAACAATTAATGATAATGAAAGCTTGGAAAATCATAAACAAGGAGAATGAGGGATTAGGAAGACTCATTTGACTTTCTCCACTTCACAAATCTCGAACAAAACTTTTCAAGATCTAAAATTTTCCTCCACCAGTCTCGAACCAGCTCAAGTCAGGTGGGATTTGGCTCTCCTTTCAACCTACATGCTCCTTGCAACAACTCATAGCTTCAACTATCTTGGAAGGGTGTCAAACTCTCGAAATTTTCCCTTCTTCTCATGATTGGTTACTGATTTCTCCTCCACTACTCTACCACTTTTATAGCCTAAGAAACATCTCCATTTGCCACATGTTGAATTTTTATGGCCTCCAATTATCTTCTTCCATTTCAAATGGATTTGGTGTAAAAAGTGTCAGTTGGGTGCGACTCCTTCTCCACCCTAACACTTATTCTATTGCTGGTTGTTTTTAGATTGTGCTTTGCTGCAATAATTTTTCTCTGGCTATTGCATTTTTGGGGGTTGCATTTTACTTCTTTTTCTAGTTGTGTCATTTTGCTTCTTCTTCTTCTGGCTGTGTCGTTTTGCCTCTTATTTGCTTTGGACTTAGGTTGGATCATGGCTGGTTCTTGAGTTTGGTTTTCTTTCTGCTGTCTGGATGTTTTTGCTACTGCTAAACAAATTTTTTGGTGCGTTGCAGCTTGATTTTCGCCTTCCTTCTATGCTAATGGCTAGATTTTCCTCTAGATCACTTTCCTTAAATATACCAAGTCTACAAAAAAAATATTTAGTACAATTTAAACACCTAGTAAAAAAATATGGAACTAAATGACATAGGTTAATAATAGTAAAATTTAACAATTTTTACCTAAATATGCTCAGTAAATAATCTAAAACAATATAAAATAGGGGTGTAAAAGATGCTATAATTTCTACTTATCATCTATTTTTACAATATTTTAGAATATTTTATAATTTATGTAGTGATATGAAAATAAATCATGTTCAAATATTATAATTTGTAAAGAAATTGAAACACTTTAATACAAGTTTAAAATAATTTTATTTGATGCCAATGCAAATTATTTTCATAATAATTCTTAATTCATAATAAAAATATAATTAGCATTAATCATAATTATGCACATATTCATGTTTAAATATAAATTTTAAACTTGATTAAAAACTAAAAAACTTTAATTAAAAGCTTTTATAATTTCACTTATGTTTGATAATATACATATTTGATAAGTTCTAAGTATCCTCTTTCGTACCTTTTTTTAACTTCTCTTGTAGTAGTCATCCTACAATGTTATAAGAAATCGAATCACAATCACTTTCTAATAATATATAATTAAACTATAGTTTAATAATTTCAAGAGATGCTCCAAAATTTTGAAGATCTTGTGTCACAAATTTAAAAAACTTAAAAAAGCTTAAAGTATTTCTCATTATAAAGAATAATTATAATAATATGTGTAATAAGTGAATATAAAATTTTAACTTAATTATAATTCTTATAAATAGATATTAAATTTAAAATTTTATTTAAAATTTTATTTATTATAAAATTTTAACATTTTGAAAGCTTAAAACCAAATTTACTTCACTACAACCAAAAGTACTTTAGGCAACAATATGTTTACAAATGTTTAAAAATTTGTTGCTATAAATTAATATAAGGCAACAATTTTTAAAGTATTGCCTTTAACAATATTAATAGGCAACGACAATACTAATTTGCTGCTAAGAAAAAGGCATCAAAATTAAAAAATGTTGTAATAAATTCTTATATATGCAACATCTAAAATTGTTGTTATACTACCAGTCATCTATTTATTAAAGGGTATTTTCTAATGTTACATATTTATTTATATAGTTACTTACTAATATATTTTTAACATATAAAATTTCTCTATTTACTAATGAGTAATTAGAATATGTCTAAGAAAATTAAAATATCCATCAATTTTTATTTAGTAAAATTAAATCAAATGATACAATTGCTCCAAAATATAGAAAAATGTTGTAATATATAAACATAAGCCTAAATCGACCATTTACTATGTATGAATTTTTTTGAGAAAATAAAAATTGATTGATGATAATAATAAAAGAGAAACAAGACACAATAATGTTTCAAGTTTACCGCATGTCTTCCAAGCCGATCATCCCCTCCGCATGTCTTCAGCAACCAAAGGTAAGGAAATTGTAGTCTGCATAGAAACTTCTATGTCATCTTGCTCCTCCCTTTAACCATGCTTCATACTTGTTAGATCTGGCAATCATCTTGAGGGATATGCGGGAGCAAAGCATGAAGATTAATCTTAAGTCTGGAAATCATTTTTAGGGACATGTGGGAGCAAAGCATGAAGATTAATCTCAATCTAGTTAGTGACTTATAAGCAATCTTCTTCATTGTTAGGTATGATCTGTTAGGGTTCTATGTGCATTTCAACATTGATCTGCATATTGGACATAGAAAGGCAGTGGTAACAAGATTTGTTTTCTTTCTAGCATTGTATCTACAATAGAAAGACTTTCACTTTGCATTTGCAGGAATGCCAATGAAGTTTATTTGAATTGGGCTTTTGCTTCTTTTTGTTTGAAGTCAAAACAGTAGGGAGTTTGCATCTTTGTGGTAATGGATTGGGGTTTTGTTCACAGATCCTCGGACAAGTGGGCTTCCATCAATATTGGTTCTTCAAGTCAGAGCTCTCTTCGTCTTTATGTCTTTCTCTCAATTAGACAAGTTTTGCAATTTCTTTTTAATTGCAGGTGAACCCCTAAAGGCTGCTTTGCTTATCAATTACGAACCAACTGTGCCCTCTCATTTGTGTATTCAAAAATAATTGTATACAAGTAGCTTCCAGGAAACATCTAATGTTCTTTGTTATATGTGTAAAAATGAAATTTTCAGGTATAACGATCTAATCACAGCAATTCTGTGAGATGGCTTCAAATGCATAGCTCTTCTAATCTTGTAATCACCTTTTCTATTTTTTGATGCTCCAAATTATATATACTACATGTACATACATATATATATGTATGTATATATATATTTGCTAGCATGAAGTTGCATTAATGCTTGTTCTTTTATGTTTCACGAGAATTTTATTGTTCTTACATGAGATGACTTCTATCTCACACATACTTTGTTTATTAGGAGTGTTAAAAGTCACATTTCTCTGTATTGCTTGATTGTTCCTGAAGTTTCATCTATTGTTTGTTCTTTTACTTTTTCTTCTCCATGTTATAGGAACTTCATTTTTAGTTGAGGGAATTAATCCCAAAGCAATAGGTACGAATTGCTTGCCTTCTGGGATTACTTAAATCATGCATAAAACTTAGGCCCTTCAACAAACAACGTTTGGTTTTTAGTTAGAACTGTAATATATCCCAGCAAAGTTTCATCCTATAACTTTAACTTAACTTCATTGTCAGCGAAGTACGTAAGTTGTTTTTTTTATTGCTAAAAAAGTAACTAATTTCTTACTTTTTACCTTGTTACAGGAGCACCTGAAAAAACTGAAAACAGATTATGGAAAAGTTTAATTGGGAAATATTACCATTGACAGGTATGCATGTTCTCTCTTTGACCATGCTATATCTTAACAAAAATATTACTTTTGTTCAATGTTGCGAATATCAAAGAATTTAAAAGGAATATCAACCAGTTATGGTATCCTCTATCTTTTTGTTAGGTTTTATTCATGATAAAGTTGGTTAGGTACTAGGTTAGCTTAGGGGATTAACATGATAAAATTAGGCATTGGCTTATTGTGCTGCATAAGTTGACCACATTATTCTTATTTGTATTTTCATCTCTTCTCTATGTAAATGTGTTGACTGTCACTTACAACACTTTATGAGTAAATATTGAAATTTCATTAAGGTGGCAAGAGGAACTTTATTGGGACTCCTTTATGAATTATATTCAATGTTGATCATAATTATACATATGTCATAATAAAGCCATCTTGATCATTTGATGTCTTACTTCTTCCAAGTTGAGCAATATATCACATGTACGAATTTAGCACTTTCTTTGAAACAAAGCTATTAATACACTGAACTTCTGTCACCTGTTTACCATTTAACTATCGTCTAATGAGATCTTAAAGTCTTGTGTACATATCAAACTTTATTCTAATGAATGGAATCCCTCTCATTAATAATGTAATCAAGGCCTGTACACATGATTATAATTGCATTCATTCATTCTGTGCAGGTTTTTGACTGATGCATATGTTTGGGAGGAAGCAAATAATAGTCACGTCATTGAGCATCGAGTTGAATGGCAAGTCTTGAAACTTTTGACTTCGAGAGGAAGCAACTAATACTTGGTGAAGGATTTTGGAGTGCCCATATATATTGGTTTTAATATTTAGATTAATTTATTTATATTCCATATGGAATGAACGACGATACTGTAGATTAATATTTTAGTTAGCGAGTTTTTCTTGTATTTTGAATATATTAAAAGATTGAATTTACAAATCCTTATAAACTATATATTATATATAAATGTAATTTTGAGTCATTTACATTTTACAGTAGTACTCAATTAAGACGTACATTAGTATTTATATATTTCTTTTAATGTATATACGGATATTACCTATATAGTGACAAGAGTTTGATATTACGTTAAATAATATTGATAATGAGAGAATAAATTTTTGCTTTTATTTTGAAATTTGTTGCATAAAAAAATTCACTTTACTATCTTATAAAGACTTAAAAGTGTTGCAATATCTATTTAATATTGTTACTATAGTTTGAAACTAATGTATTGCCTTAGTCAAAACTTAAGGCAACATTTTTTATTTTATTGCCTAATCAAAAAATTTGTTGTCTTATACTTATTGCAGTGTCACTTCTTGTAACGATATGAATTTTGTTACCTTAATATAAAGGCAATGATAATTATACTTATAGCTACACTTTTGTCTGTTGCCTAAAATACTTTTTGCCGGTGTTTTTTCATAATACATACATGTGGAGAATTCTCAAAATAACCTTATCATAATTACATTAATAAATATGATATTTTTCCTGTAAGTACATGCTAAAGTCATATTCTAATTATAAAACATTTTCCATCTTGTGATAGATAATAGTTATTTTACCCTAATATACCATACATGCATGTTTTATTTTTAAATAATAATACATTTAAATATTTATAATTACTAAATATATATTTTAGTACAAAATACTAAAGGTACACATATTTTAAAATAATTATAATTTAATAAAAATAACCTTTTATATTTGTAATAGAAGTTTATTATCTAATTGTTAATGTATAAAAATTTTAAAAGGACTAAAATGTATTAATACTTAATTATATTTTAACATTTATAAACTAAAATGTATAACTTTAATATAATAGATATTTAACGTGCACATATTTTAAAATATTTAAACTTTAATAACAATTAATTATTTTATATTTTTGTAAATTGATTTTAATTTTATATTATGCATTTATTATCTTCAAATTTAACATTAAAATATATTTTTAAAATTAGATTTACTTTTACTAAAAATTTTCACTTGCTAAATTATGGTATATATATATAGAGAGAGAGATATATATATACATACACAAAAACAATATGTAAAATGATTTTGCAATTAAAGCTCTTTTGTCAAAACTTTATATATTTCTGCCATAGATTTGAATTTTCTAAATTCCACCTCAGATGCCTTGTACATGGTAGCAGATAGAGCTCATGATCAGACTATGAGCTTATATATCCCGAAGTAACTACCATCAATGGATCTTGAAAAACTAATGATAACTGAATGGATCACTAATTACCAAAAAATGTTCCATGCTCCTCATCAACACTCTATCTACACCACCACTCCTCCTATACTAAAGACCTTACGATATGGATCTATGAAATCCATATACATAAGGCCCAATGAAGATCAACCTGGACCCTCAACTACATCTGGTCCTTTTTCTTACAAGGAAAAGAAACTGAAAGTTAAAACAAGCTAACTATCGCAGGGATCTGCAGTACAAAGGTCCTTGTTTATCTCGATGCATGATCTCCATAACTGTCCCCAGAGGTTCTTGGAAAAAATGTAATCCAGGACTGGCGCTGCAGCAGCTATTGAGGCCAGATTGTCGGCGCATTGGTTTCCTTTGCGATGAACGTGTTAAAGATGCGCCTCCCACTCTTGTTGGAGTAATACACGAATACCTATCACCAAAAAGTTATCATTAGTTAAAGCTATAGTGGAAAAGGACAGGATTTTTATAACTTCGAGGGAGTCCACTTCTACTATGATTCAACGATAACCTAGAGTCCAAGCCAGGGTGAGTCCTGAGTAAACGCTCCATAGTTCTGCAGTTGGCGGTGAGCTTCGGTCAATGTGTTAAAAGAACCCCCCGCACCATTAGTCGTGGCAGTCTCTAAGAAGCCCTCCAGCAGTAGTAGCGTTGGTCCCTGATTTTACTGCTCCATCAGTATTTAACTTGACCTAGTCTTCTGGCAGTTTCTTCCATCCAACTAGGTGCCCCATGGGTAGCCCCTCTGAAGGCAACACACAACTTTCCATTGTACTTGCCTGAGTAATCCAATCTACGTACTCCATAGCAGTCTGGTTGTCGTTTGTTGGCCAAGCAAAGTTACATTTAAAAATACTTTTATTATGCCAGTGCCATAAAAACCAGCAAGCTACTTCAAAAATAGATGTCCAGTCCATCTGCCGCGTCTGAGCATGCTTCATGAGGTTGGATTTCATCCACGACCCTTTATCTTGAAGGAAGAAATTTGTACCAACCAGAGCTGGGGGAAAAGTTTCCCAGAAAAATTTTACTCGCGGGCAATCTCTAATGACATGGAGGGTGGATTCTTCTTAGCCATAGATGTGGCAACTACTATCTGTAGTGAGGTGGCGTGCCAGTCTTTGTTAATTGGTCAGCAGTTTTCCTTTAGTCATTAACCACAGGAAAGCCCTTATTTGTTGGGGTCCTGGTCATTTCCAAATTAGTTCCCAGAGATTGTTATGCTCCTCAGTGATAGTCCCTGCCAGAAGCCCGTAGGCTGACTCCCCTGAGAACTCCTCATGCGCTGTTAATCCCCACTGTAATGTATCTTCTGTTGTACTATCTACAAGAGTGTGGACCTTTGCGATATCAAAACAGACGGTGGAGGGGATGTATTGCTGAAACATATTCCAATTCCAAGTGTTATCCTCAGTCTTGAAGTCCGCAACTGTAACATCCCATTACCTGTGAGAAGGTTAGAATGGTAAATGTGAGTGATTAATGAGAGCTTAGAAATGAAATTGCATGCTCATGCATAATGTGTCATACAGAAAATAGTGAAAATTTTGCACATGAACAAAATTGTACATACATTCATTGACATTTCTCGAAAAAAATTGTTTATAAATGTGGGTTCTATTGAAAATTATGATTGTATATGTTGAAAAATTGATTTGGAGAGTGTAATTGTTGATGTGAAATTTTTAGAGAATTTTGGAAATTTTGGTGAATTTATAAATTGCAGAAATTATAGAAAATAGGAAATAGAAATCAAAAGAAGATTTGGAGATAGCTGAGTTGTAAAGATGAAAGTTAAGAGAATTAGTTTCAAAAGGAACTAAGTTAGAGCTTAGATATGAGGAAAGTGACAAGTGTCACTTAGGCTTGGTACTTTGCTAAGATGTAGGTTACTGTTTTTTACAGCTGAAAAGTTAAGTTATATGTCTAGATTCATTCTTGATGGTTATCTTCTTTAAGTTTCCTTCCCTCACGTAGAGTTTTCCTTCTACCCCTTCTAAGAGATTTCTCTGTTTTCCTTCCTACACCAAGCCACTTTGCTATTTGTATCTTGCACCCTAAGAAAAACCTTTCTTTACCTCCTTCAAGTTGATGAACAAGTGGTGTTTGGGAGTTAGTGCTATTGTTGTTTTGAAGAAATTGAAGTGAAACCAAGTAAGTTATGCTTTAAATGTTATAGGTATTGTTAAAATGAGACTCAGATGATGAAATATCTTTGTAAATGTCATGTTGTATCATTGTGATTGATCATTAATGATGTATAAAGTGTTATAGAGATGTAATGGAAGAAATAATTTAGGTAGGAGATGAGTTAGATGTAAAATATTGAATGTTTGAAAATCTGGAAAATGTTCACTGAATATGTTTCAGTCTTTTAGCCATAATGTTTTCTCTAGTTGTCCAAACGAGATGATTCTTGATTTGAATTAACCTAGAGATATATGGCTATATTTTGTATGTAGACATCAAATTTCAATTCTATCTTTAAGAATCTCAAAATTTGTCATGAAATGAGAATTAGGTGTAGTACATTGGAAGATGAATGTAATATTCGTGTTCTGACTTCGGGAGAAAATTTGGATTGATCTAGATAGATTTTGGCAAAATTTTCTTCTTAGAAGTTGTAGATATCGTTCTAGCTTTCCAACGGTATAAAGTTTGTAAATTTTAGATATCAGAGTTGAGAGATACGAGCATTACAAGTTGTAATGTTTCATCATCTTAGTTACTGTACAAAGTAAGACAAAGTTATTGTACAAAGTAAGACAAAGTTACTGCACAAAGTAAGACAAAGTTACTGTACAATGTAAGACGAAGTTTCTAAGACGAAGTTACTGTACAAAGTAAGACGAAGTTACTGTATAAAGTAAGATGATTGAGGTCACAAATATAGTTGCTTCTTTTGGTCATAACTTCCTCTCTAGACATCCAAATGACTTGATTCTTAAACCATTGGACTCGTAAGACATTGCTCTACATCTCTACCAAAAATCACAGCCCTCTGAATCAAATTAACAAAGATTGAGTAAAAAAGTGGAATGGGTACAATGAATGTACCCTTAGATAGTATGAACTGGTATTATTCTACTAAACATACTTCATTAATTTAATGATATCTTGATATGTAGGATTTCAAATGAGATGATTTTTTATTTTGAGTAAACTAGAAACATAGGGCTACAAATTTTATGCAGAAATCAAATTCTTAATCAGACTCTAAGAGTTTCAATGTTTGGAGGGAAGTTGAGTATAGGGTATTATCTCGGAATAAAAGTAGTCCGGAGATATTTGGAGTATAACTTCCACACTACTGGACCAAATTGAATGCTTTTGGTGTCATTAGAAAGATAAGACATAGAGGAACACTTTTTTATAAGTGAGTTCTGATATTTAATTGTTTTGCGATGACATTGATTGAAGGCTACCTAGGATTGTCATGAACATGCGTAGTACATAATTCATTTCATACATGTGCATTAATGAACATGAAAAATTTTGCAAATTGTGATATATGTGTGTGTTTTATTTGTTATAGAGGAGTAATTGAAACGTCAACCTCTGGACGTTGCCAGCACTTCCAGGCATTAGCTTCGGGAGCAACTTGTGAGTAACCTAGACGGTTTCTCTCAATGATTGTTTGCTTATAATTATGTTTTGAATAATGAATGAATGTGAATGTGAGACCTATGTGCTTGTTACTATGATTGATTGTGTTACATACATTCCATTCACAAATGCATAATCAGATAATGGAAGTTGTGACTAGAGTAGCCAATGATCAAAGCTTAAAGCTCAACGAATAAAAATGAGCCTCGAGCTCACAAATGTTTTAGAGCCTCAGGCTCAACGTCTAATGAGCCCTGTATCCTCATTAGAGAAGGGACAGTTATTAATGAGCCCGATATCCAAAAACAGATACGAGATAGTTCAGGTACTCGGTCACAACAACATAACAATTGGAAAGTGTCTCATGAGCATTTCATATGCATCTTGTTAATTATGTGTGATAGAGCAAAATGCAAAAATTGCTTATGCTTAAGTGAAAATGTGTTACTTATGTGAAATGCATAATTGTGAAGTAATTGTGATATGAATTGATGTGTTGTGTTAATTGAGTGAACCATTGATGATGGTTACCTCATTGAGTTTGTAAAACTCATCAAAATTGCAACATTATCTTTTTAGGACTGAGGGACGACTTTAGCTTTTGAGAGGCTCTAGTGCTGTGTAGATTGTGATTGGCAGGAGAAGTCATGGCTCAAAGGTCGGTCAGCTGGGATTTTTGGACAAATTAGTTAGATTGTACATATTTTCCTCATTCATGTAGTACTATTGTATTAGGTTTTGATGATGTA
>JAOSBK010000204.1:6706696-6717519 GCA_027568895.1 Erythroxylum shatona
TTTATAACTATAATAAAAATATAGAACATATAATAATAATAATAATAATAATAATAATAATAATAATAATAATAATAATAATAATAATAATAAAACAATAAAATTGATCAATTTTTAACTTAATTTAATATTTTTCTGTAATTAATCCATTTTAGTAAATTAATCAAATTTTAAACTTTGAATTTCTTACCTTATTTCCGATCTCTAAAATATTGGTGTTAAGAATTGGAGGTCAACTTGTAAGTTTTACAAAAAAAATTAAAATTAAAATAGTGAAAATAAAAAAAGTCCTAATTTCACGTCTATAATACCTATGTCAAAAAATTAAAATTAAAATGATAACAAAAGGAAGAAAAAAAAACCAAAAAGAGAGTGTGCTGTGCATTAAATAATATTTTTTAGAACAAAATAGCAATAAATGAAAAGATATAATTGACCTTTTATATATTATATTTTAAGCAAAACGTTCCTATGCTCGAGTGCTTTTAAAAATCAGTTGATTAATTGAGTTTAATTTATCAACCTTCAATCAATCAACCCAACCAATTAATTATTAAATATTTTTATCAACTATTTGAAATGATCAGTCTGTTAAAAAGTTTGAAAATGCTAAAAATTAGGTGGTAAAATATTCGCGGAACGAGTGCTTAATCTTTTCACAGGAACCTAATTAAAAAGGATTATTTGGTAACCAAACAGGTCAATGTGAGTGGTTCAGCACTCTCGTCCTTTAATCAGAGGTTTCAAATTCGAATCCTGAGAATGGAAAAATCTGTTTGGCCAGTACTTTACTCCTTACAGGCTGACCCAGTACAAGCGGGGATTAATCTAAAAGTGAATGACTTAGAGACACCTTCCTATAATTAAGACTCTCTTAAAATATCTCGTAATCTAACAAAAAAAAAAGATTATTTAGTGGTCTCTTTCGAAATGGATTTGGTATATGCAAAAGGCCCAATCCAAAGGCTGTGAGGTTTGTGGGACCCAAACGGTTGCCGATTTCAGACCGGAACTTACCTCGTGGGTCGTGTCCGTGTTTGGTCTCTGGCCCTTTGCTTCTAGAACATTATATATATATATATATATATATAGATTTCATTATCCCAATTTATCGATTTTTTATTAAAAGGAAAAAAGAAATAAGGCCCAAACCCAAAAGTTAGGTTTTGTTAACTTTTAAATCCAATCAACGAATTGGAAGAATGGATTGAATCTTGGTCTCCGCTTCTTCTTCTTCTTCTTCTTCTGCTTCTACTTCTCAAGCTCAATTATTGTAGTTAGTTAGTGTGTTTGTTGGTGTTATTTGTTAGTTCATTTCTGATTTTTCAATTAAGCGTTTCGTCAACGTTAATTGTGGACGACGATAACGACAACGACAACGACAGCGACGGCGATCTCTCCTCCTCTGTTTCTTTCCAGAATAAAGCACGAAATACGAAGACAAAGATTCAATTTTGTTCTTTCTAGGTACTTAATCATCTGGTTTCCCTTTCTTTTTATTCTTTCGGTTTCGTTTCTGAGTTTCTTGATATTTCTCTTTATTCAGTCACAGGCTGATCTGATCGTCGGCGTTGTCATTTTTTCTTATGTCGAGAATTGGATTCTGCAGCTCATGTGTGAGCTCTCAATTGTCGATTTCACTGTAAATTTTGAGAAATTTTCAAGAATCTGGTGTTTGCTTGTTCCAATTACTGAGAAGGAACGATAAGGATAGAGAAATGGTGAAGCGTGGAGGTGTGTTGAGGAATAATAATATCAATCTTACTGTTAATACCGACAACATTAGTATTCCTCCTCCTTCTCCTGCTGGTACTGGTGGTGGCAGTAACAATAAGTCTCGGAGGTTGGGATTGTGTAACCAAATAGGTAGCCAACATTCTTCCCCTATTGTTTTCCCCGAGAAACGTAGCAAAAAGTCCAAGGCTTCTTCTAAACGTGTGGATAGTCCTCCCCGTGATAAAGCGGGTGCAGATGAAATTCGGATTGATATAGGAGTAGGTGGAGGGATTGCGGCTGCCGGAGGAGATGAAAAGTCTGATTTGTTGGGATTTGTTGTATTCTCTGGCAAGCTTTCCTTAGATAAGAGAGAACCATCTTCCCGTGATAATCCTACCAGCAGCCAGAATTCTTCAGATGTTTCAATTCAAGATGCTGTAGAAGCTAAGCTTACCAGCAAGGGTTTAGTTTGGGGCTCTCGCATGCTCAATCTTGATGATGTCGTATCGGTATGTGTTTTCCTTCTTTTGTATCATAATGGATATTTGATACCTAGAATGCCTATACCACTATTTTATTTGGCACTCTTGCAGGTGTCTTACAATGTTGGTGTCCGACATTTTACTGTGCATTCTTATCCAACCAAAAGGAGTTCATATGGTCTATCATGTTTTATCAAGCCCAAAAGAAGTCGTAAAGACTATCGTTTCTTGGCTTCCAATGTTGAAGAGGCACTTCAGTGGGTTGGTGGGTTTGCGGACCAGCATTGTTATGTCAACTGTCTGCCTCATCCATTGGTTTCTTCAAAGAAGCAGGCTTCCTCGGAGTTAATTCCCACTGACACTCCTCCAGAGTTGCTATTCAGGTGCAAGAGTCCACCCAAGATGCTTGTCATATTAAATCCACGTTCAGGGCATGGTCGTTCAAGTAAAGTTTTCCATGACATTGTAGAACCAATTTTTAAGGTCTGTGTTGTTTCAGCTCTGGATTCTCAGCACATCATTTCCAGTATTGCAATCATGTACAAAACTGACGCCTCATGAATTCATGCATGTGGGACCTGAATTACCTAATTGTTCCTATGTTTCTGTACTGCTGTTTTCATAGTTTCTCATGTTTCTTTATGTCTCTGCAGTCGGCAAAATAACAAGTTTAATCATAAAGTTCTTGTCCATGAGCTTCTCTTTTTCTTGACCTTGTAATTTAGAATCTCTGATATTGTGCGTTTGTAATTTGAGGAGCTAGGTTTCTACAACAAAACTGAGCTTTGAATGAAGACCATTTAGACCTTTTAGGTGCTACAAACTTTTGAAAAGGCCTGATTGCACTATTAGCATTATCATGGTAGTTCCATCAGAACCTTTGTGCTTCAATGCATCGGAAATGAAGTCATTGTTAGAACCAAATATGCTGAGGAAAATAGTTATCCTGAATCACGGCATACTATTGAAATGATTGTGAAATTTTGAATGGGTGTAGTGGCTTTTCCAATTTCTGGAGTTGTGCAATTTTTTTTTTGGAGAACTTAAGTGTCACGTTGTCTTTTCTTTTTCTTTTTGCTTATAAGTTTTAAATAAGCAAAGTTGGTAGATGATCTAAGGCACCGACCCAGCACAATACATGTTGGTTTGTGGCTTGATAATCTGATGATTCCTTTACTTTCTTAGTTTTCCCCACTTTTGACATGAGATATTCTTGCTCCTCTTTGATCATATCGAGTTCAGCTCAGTCTATGCACAAAAAAATGATTTAATTGGTACATGAGCAATCCTACCTGGTCCTCCTGAAGCATCGTTGTTAGTTTTGACAAAATTGCAGTCTGCCCTTGAAAACTACCACAAAAACTATTAATAAGTGAGACCTTTTGTTTTGTGTCAATGACACAGTGGTTTGCTTCTTAGATAAAGCTCTATGATGAAATTAGCATTACAACCAAGGTCCTAATAATGTAGACATTGCCATGAAGGTCTATGGTGTTTTCCTCTTATAAGCTAATTACATAAGCTTGGTATGTTTATACCTCTTTTTTAGTATTATTCTTTTCGTTACATGATCCTCACGAGTAGGAAACATCTTGTCAGAACTTTTCTTAATAAAATTTTCATTTAAATGATCATATTCAAAGTGTAAACCATTACAGCTTGCAGGGTTTAAATTGGAGGTAGTCAAAACAACATCAGCTGGTCATGCTAGGAATCTTGCATCCAGTGTTGACATCAGCACATGTCCTGATGGTACTTTCACCGGGCACACTATTTGTATATTTTTTTTCATGGATTTCCAACACTTTCTAACGATTTTGATCACTTTAACATTTATATTTGTATCATGTTTGTTAATTCAGGGATCATATGTGTTGGTGGCGATGGAATCATCAATGAGGTTGGCCAACAAATTTTGCTTTTTCTATAAATTTGTGGTCTTACTTCTCTATTAACTATCCCAATCCCGTGGCCCTTTAGAGAAAAGTAAAGCAAGAATAATGCATGGAATGACCACACTTTAAAAGTGATTTCAAGCTGCCGGGATTAATTAAAATGCAATTTCAGTATGACATGTTTAGACTTATTTTCTGCAAGCACTTTTAACACTTTTTGGCTTTATTTTTTAATGGTGGGAGGAAAAAGCATGGCCTTCGTTCAAATTCTTCCATGGTGATTATAAGGATCTTTATCTGGGTGGTGAATATGAGGATATCTAGATACTAAAAATGCGAAGTGAATTTACTTTTTTTAGTATGTTAAAATGCATTAGGCATTTCGGGCGATTTCTTCTTTCTATATGCTAATCAAATTATTTGACCCTGATTATGCAGGTTCTAAATGGCCTTCTTAGTAGAGAAAATCAGAAAGAGGGAATTTCCATACCAATTGGAATCATTCCTGCTGGTTCAGATAACTCACTTGTTTGGACTGTTCTAGGAGTAAGAGATCCAATTTCTGCAGCCATAGCTATTGTGAAGGTACTTTTCAGTGTTCTAAGACTGGATTTTGCAGTCTTGATTGCCAGATTTTTAACTTTCAAATTGGGACCATACTTTCTTTGTTTTTGTCAGCTATTTAATCCCTTTGGTTCACATTGCGGACCAGAATAAACAAATTAATAATTGCCCTTGCAATTTGTGTTACATCAAGAATTATGGGTGAATATTAAACTTAATCTGCACATAGCATACTAAGCATTTGGCAATTTAGATAATGTATAAAGAAATTTAGGATTGAGGTTTGAAGTTGCTTAATTTTCTTTGCTAATTATGGGGATGCTTTTCTTTCTGGGTTTCTCTTCCGTGATACTTATAAAGCCAGCCTAAGCCCTTAGATGATGCTAGATTGTCTTACTCATTAGTCCAGACTCCTGTGCCCAACCACTTGAAAATTTCCCATATGAACAGGAAGACTTATGAGGGCCGGGTTATTCCAGTTCAAGATAATGGGACCACTTAAGTTCATGAGCCAAGAGGTAGATAAAGCTTTTGGGACTTCTTATAACAATTCTACCCTATTGATGAGTGGTTAGTGAAGAATATTGCATACCAGTTGCCTTCTGTGCTGATCCAAATAGAAAGCTTTTGAGTTCTTCAAAATTATCTTGTTCTTCAAAGGAAAGCTGTTGTCCGTGCTTGTATAAGTCAAGTTGTGGATTGTGTTCATTAAGTTCTGAAATCTGGATAAATATCATTTCTGTTATTTCAATCACTTTATTTTTGTTGGTTATAGGGTGGTCTTTCTGCTACAGATGTTTTTGCTGTTGAGTGGATTCAGACAGGAATGGTTCATTATGGGATGACTGTCTCGTATTATGGTTTTGTTAGTGATGGTAAGTTATATTCTGACGGCTGTTCTTGATAATGCTTGACCCCAGTTATGAAGTTTATGTTTTGAGTTTTTGAAAAGCTAATCATGCCACCTACATGACAGATCTAAAACTTTTTCAATCTGTACAAACATGGATCTGATGTCCTTTAATTTAAGATTTGTATTGCTAATAAACTAGGTATCCAAATTGTGAGTGTAACTATTATTTCTTGATAAATCAAACAGGAAAGATGGTTTTAACACCAAAAGTAGAAGTCCTTTTCCTTATTTCTTATATGACATTTTCCTTTGATTAACTAATCAGGATGATTAAAACCCAGTTGGTTGATGGACAGGTTTCCCTGTTTTATTTGTTGTGCATGAACTCAGCATTGATGATTGAAGCAATTTTAGGTCTCCCTTTTAATGTTTGGAAAGTTCATGAAATACATTATCTTGACTTGTTTTACATTTGCACCATCCTATGAAGGCCATGACAGCCAAGGTAGGCTTGACAGATTTCTGGGTTCATTATGAGCATTCTATGTTATTAGTAAAGGCCTCAATATCCTTAATCAAAGAATTTGATGAATTTCATTACACCCTAGAAGAGTGGTTTCGGGTGAACAATATGATTTTTCATTTAGGTTTTAAGAATTAGGTGCAGTGAAAGAAAAGAATATTCTGTTAGGATGCCTACAACTACTTGAGTTGTATTCTGTTAGGGGTGCCTACATCTACTTGAGTTGGTTTACTTTTCTTCATTTTGTTACGGGTGTTTCAACCTCATGTGGCAGCATGGATCACCAGTTGAGATTGTGTTTTTGTTCTTTAGCCCTCTATTTAACATATTTTATGAAAGATTGTAGACAAAGATCATAAATTCTGCGCATATGATAGGTAATTTAGAGTTCATGAAATTAAAATTAATTGGGCACCTATTTATATGTTTCTTGTGCTGCAGTTCTGGAACTTTCTGAGAAATATCAGAAGCGATTTGGTCCTCTGCGTTATTTTGTTGCCGGAGTTTTGAAATTCTTATGCTTGCCAAAGTATAGCTATGATGTGGAATATGTTCCGGCATCAAAGGAGGATCTTGTAGCTAAACAGTCAGCTGAGCGGGAGGTGGTTGATATCTCAGACCTCTACACAGATATTATGAGGAGATCAAACACAGATAGAATTCCGCGAGCCTCAAGTTTATCAAGCATTGACTCAATAATGAGTCCTAATCGGGTGTCTGGAGGGGACTTGGAAGCCTGTAGTGGTGCTCATGCTAGTACCGAACCATCTGAATATGTGCGTGGTCTTGATCCAAAAGCAAAACGCCTATCATCTGGGAGGAATAACATAACATCAGAGCCAGAAGTTATTCATCCTCAGATACAACTGTCAACCACTCCGAACTGGCCGAGGACAAGGTCAAAGTCAAGGACAGATAAAGGATGGAGTGGATTGGCTACTTCACATGATCCTTCTAGATGTTCTTGGGGAAATACTGGGACAAATGATAGAGAGGATATATCTTCTACATTGTCTGATCCAGGCCCAATTTGGGATGCTGAACCAAAATGGGATACTGAGCCAAAATGGGATACTGAGCCAAATTGGGATGTGGAAAAACCTATTGAATTGCCAGGGCCACCTAATGTTCTTGAGGTAGGATCAAAGAAGGAATTCATGCCACAACTTGATGATAAATTGGAAATAAGAAAGGGACAGTTTCTTGGCATCATAGTCTGCAATCATGCTTGCAAAACTGTCCAGAGTTCTCAGGTGGTTGCACCAAGGGCGGAACATGATGATAATGCGATGGATATGCTCTTAGTTCATGGTAGTGGGAGGCTAAGGTTGATGAGATTTTTCTTGCAACTGCAGATGGGTTGTCATCTTTCACTGCCATATGTTGAGTATATCAAGGTATGAATGTGACTACTGTGGCTATTTAAACTAGTTATGCAGCACAGAACTTTGAAATTTGGGGCAATTAACGAATGAATGGATGCCTTTTTTTTTGACAAGTCATAACTTGTCCCCCCTTCCTCTCCATAATTGAGAACCCATTAGGATGCTGGGTAGATAGATACAATAGAACATGTTACGGTTCATACATTTGACATATCATGGTGTTATTGTTGTTTTTGACTATACAGTCATCAACACCATCATGTAACCTCCGCTATTGTATAGTTATTCCATACCCAAATTAGAAGAATTTTCCACCATCACGGCTATGGCTACCACCACACAACTTTTGAGACAGTGACACCTTTTCCATTATATTAACAACAAAACAGCCTTCAATACCTGCTCTGAAATCATTACCAATTTCCCATATTGTAGGTGCTCTACCCATATCCCACTTCTGACACCTTTTCAGTTCCTGGTCCTCTTTCCCACATTCAACCAGCCCAAGCCAACAGCAAACGACAATTAGCTTAATAAACAAGATAACATATTTGATTACATATCCACTACTCTGTTATTACCAAATTTCTACAACCTTCTATGAATAGAACAGAAATTGAAAGAGTTTGTTTGACATTGTTTAATTTAGAGTTGTAAACTCAAGGAAAATGTTCCACAGTTGCTTTGAACTATACAGCATTCGTAATTAGTGTCTAATCTCGTGGGTTACCTCTTGTACACCAAGGCAATAAGTGAATTGAAGGAAAACCCTGCACATTGGTGACAAGTTGGACCTTGTATAACTGCGTCGTTTCCAGGTAGAATGCATATTTGGAAAACTTATGGTATTGAACTTCTTACATACACTTTTAAGATTCGTGCCAAATGTACTCTTAGGTCAGAAACCAATCATTTATTCTATGCAAAATTTGACATTTTAATTTAATTGAAGGTGACATCGACACAGTTTGCTTTTACTCCCCAAAAAACTGTATTGATCTCTTTCCATTTTAGATGCATCTCTTTATGACTACATGCGAAGGCATGTTTGGACATTGGGATTAGAAACGGGATTTTCATTGTTTAGACATTGTGTCTGAGGTAATATAGCTCTCATTCACTTTTGCGAAAATTGATACTCAAATTTGAGTGGGAAGTGACAAACATATATTTTTGTCAAATGATCGAAAATATTCATGTCACATTAAAAATTTGTATACAACAGAACAATAAACTTTGTGACTATGACCTTGTGAACTTTGGTATCACGCCTGTCGTCCTTGTGTTTTTTCTTTTTTGCTTTACCTAAAACTGATGCTGTTCCCATTATTTCCGTTTAGAAACTCATCCATAGCCAAAGACTTTTAAGACTGAGCCTTGGAAAGGTTCCTGGTCTTGTAAATTATCATTTGAAGTTCTGGAAACAGAAAAAGGAAATGGGAAGTATACAACTTCTTGTTGATTTCTTTCCTTGTGATTCTAAGACTTAGTAGGCAAAACTCAATCATTTGCATAATTTATTTCCTCATATCCATGTTTATGTGCGCCCCACTACCCCACACCCCCACCATTACTCTTTAGCTGAAAGCATCGTCAGAAATTGTGTATATACCTGCCTTAAGTGCACTCACTGATGCATATCAAGCTGATGAGAATTTTTGCATAATTTTGGAAGGTGAAGTTCTTTGCACATCTTCTAACTTTATCTATCAACAGGTAAAGTCTGTTAGGATTAAAGCTGGGAAGCATACCCACAATGGTTGTGGCATTGATGGTGAGCTGTTTCCGCTTGATGGGCAAGTAATCTCTTTTTTGCTACCAGAGCAGTGCCGACTTATTGGTCGCTCATCCTAGGCATGAGAAGATAACAAGCATGATTTCTTGTACCTTTATCCCGTTGAAAGGCCACGAGGGTCAGTGGTTACTCTTTTTGTATAATGGTCGTGGTGTATTATAGAGCATCCTTTTAAGTTCTTGAATGTCCTTTTGTACTCCATTTGAAACTATGATTTGAACAAACCCCTCAAAGTTGCACCATTACCTGTGCGAGGTGTATGTAAATTCAAAGTTGCATGTTAGTTTTTCTTGGCTCTTGCCCTTTGTCCCATTATGTACTCTTCACCTCCTATGTGTTTGGCATGTGTTTTCAATGTATTGAAAAAAATCTACTTTTGTTTACCGAATGCTCTATGATCATCGTTGAAATTGTTTCCTTAAGTCTCATTCTGCTTACTCCCCCGTTTAATCAGCATTCCTACAAGGCCTCGCACGGATGCTGTTCAGTCCCATCAAAAAGAGTGGTTGGAGTGTACAATCTTATTGTGATTTTTCTATTTCATTTCCTATAATATTAATAAGAAATTATACAAATTGAACTTTGTTTTCTTTATAAAAATAAAATTATTAATTTGAAGCCCTCTTTTTTTTCCTTGCCATCTTACTAACTTATCAATGTTATTATCCAGCTAAAGTCTTTTATTATAAAATTAGGTAATTGACAAATATAAGCAATACTTTACTATTTACTCCTTAATTAATTAAATAATTAACATATGCTATTTTTCTAATATGAAATCAGAATAGAAAGAGACTTTCTAGTCACGAATTTGTGTTGTGAATGTTAATACATGATGACAAAGATATTATTAATTTTAACACATTGAGATATTTATGATATTTTTGGATGCTTTTTGGTACCATTCTTTTTAATCCCACATTTGAATTGTTTGTAATTATCAATATAATTGTGTTAACTGAAATATGTTTTGTTTATGATTCGATTTTATGATTTTTGTTAATTTAATAGTTGCTTTGAAGAATGATTCGATGGAGACTTGTTATTATCGGTACTTGGAGGAGCCATTATATGGAGTATGATGGAGACAAAATATTAGTGTATAACTTTGGTACATTGAGGTGCATAAATTGAAGTATGTAGTATTTGTTTTTTTTATACGTTAGAAAATTTTTAAATGAAATATTGGACCTTTTTTTTTTTCTTAGGAAGTGAAATCCCTTTAAAAGGAAACATGAGGACAAATTGGTAGAGAAATTTCATTTTTCTATATTGGTGGAAGAAAAATTTAGTGCGTTAACTTAACGAATTATGATAATTTAGTGTTGTGAATACTGTTAAGTATAATTAGTATGATAGGTTAGATAAAGTCTCCATTTAGTTGGGCTTATACCAATAGAGTTTTTGTCAGTAGAGCTTTTTTCTGAAAAAAATTTCTAAGAACCCAGTTGAATATTTTGCTATCATTTTAAAAAGAGTTTTTTTTAAGAACTTCATACAGTAGACTGTTTAGCAACATAAAAATAAAAGTACTTTTAATTTTAACTATATTTTATTTTGTAATAAAAATTATTTATGTATATAAAAATTATTTAAAGTATATTAAACAA
>JAOSBK010000204.1:6732897-6744390 GCA_027568895.1 Erythroxylum shatona
TTATAAAATTTTCATCTTATTTATTATATTCCGGTTTGATAGCGGTTCACTACCGGTTGAACCTCTAAACCTTAAACTTTTCCTTGGACCGATTCGATGTTCGGTCCGATTTTTAAAACATTGATCAAAAGGCAAAAGCAAAGTTGAGACTTGAGAATGAGAAATCATGGCCGTACGTTAGGTGGGGGTTTAATATGTAATTTGATAATTTTGATTTGGGAAGGGAGGGAATGAAGTCCGGAAATACCCATCGTCTTCCAGTAATTCAGTTAGCAACCTTACCTTTTGTTTTATAATATATTAGCCAAAACAATAAATACGCATTGGTTTACTTAGGACTGGTAGTGGATTCTCAAACTTAGTCACCTTCTCCCTTCTCTCTCGTATTCTGTCTAAAGTAAATCTTCCTCTTCTGCGGTTCTGCCACCACACCAGCTCACTGTTACATTTTTGGTATCCCATGTATTAAGAGGAAAAAACAAAAGGAAGCTTGTTAATCCAATATTTTAGCCGTTAATATTTCAAAATTTCAATGCCATTCACTTCCTTCTTTCCCTACTACGCTCATTGATGACGGCGTTTACGAGCATCACTCTTCTTATTCCCAAAGAAGAAGAAGAAGAAGTGTGAATTTGTAGCAAACCAGCTTCAAATCACGGGTACTTTTTTATTCACAAACTTTCATTTTTTGTTTGAAAGTTTGTTTATTGATCCCTTCTGTTTTGTGGGTCGATGGAAATCTGAAAACTTGGGTTGTATGCAGCAAGATTTGGTTGATTGAAGTAGAATTTTGCAGATATGAACTTGAGTAATGTAAGAAATTTAATGTTTTCATTTCTTTGTACAGTTAGTGTTGGAGTTTGAGTGTTGATTAAGGTACATATATGATTTAAATGTCTTAAGGCCAACACCAACTAGGAAAACAACTTGGCTTCTACTGCATTGTTACTTCCTTGCACTTCTCATTCTTAGAGTTTCTGTTTTTACGCCAATGACTACCAAACGCGCCTACAAGCTCCGTATCCTTATTATTTCCGTATCTTGATGAATTAAATCTAAATTTTGATTTGCAATTTGACCTTCTTTATGTTAATTTGTTTAATTTCCCGGGTTAAAATTTTTTATTTATGTTTGAATATATTGCTCGAGTGATTAATGACTAAGGTTAGCCTTAACCTGACAATTCAAAAATTATGATGAATTAATGATAATAAAGAGGAATTTGTGGCTCATTCTGCGACTGTAAATTGCCTCAAAATTGGAAGGAAGTCATCGAGACTTCTTGTGACTGGAGGAGAAGATCACAAGGTCAATCTCTGGGCTATTGGTAAGCCCAATTCTATACTGGTCAGTACTAACTTCTGTTGTTACGTTTATGGCTCATTTGCACATTTGCTCTTGTGATAATGGAGTTATGATGTGAGGAAAATTCCCCCTGTTTTTTACGGTTAACAAAATTCCTTGAAATGTTCAGATCATTTATAGGAAATGTCCTGCTCCTTAAAATCCCTGATGTGTTCTTTCCACCTCATCTAATGCTCCAAGCTTCATACGCAGAGCTTGTCGGGACATACTAGTGGAATTGATTCAGTAAGCATTGATTCTTCAGAAGTTCTTGTAGCAGCGGGAGCTGCTAGTGGTACAATCAAGATTTGGGATCTAGAGGAGGCAAAAAGTAAGTTAATTTTGTTAATGCTTGTTCAAAAAGCTTTGGATACTGATTGCCAATATTTCTGGTGCTTATTCATCAAATTTTATGTGTTGCTGTAATTGTGCATGTAGTTGTTCGTACATTGACTGGTCACAGATCTAACTGCATATCTGTGGATTTTCATCCTTTTGGAGAGTTCTTTGCATCTGGTTCCCTGGACACAAATCTTAAGATATGGGATATCAGAAAGAAGGGCTGCATTCATACATACAAGGGCCACACTCGAGGGGTCAGTGTAATAAGATTTACGCCGGATGGTCGTTGGATTGTATCTGGTGGGGAGGACAAGACTGTTAAGGTTGAAATTGCTTCTTTTGTGCATATTTTCACAAACACTAATATACAGATGTGATATCCTAATGACATAAATGACTATTATTCTTATCTTTTAAAATTGTGGTAAAGTAATGCAATCCTTACTTAGCCTGGTTTTCTTGTTCACCAATGAATCTCTCAATTTTTTTTTGTTTTTAGTTCTGAAATTAGCCACCTTGCATATAAAAATTGGGCACTGATGCAGTAATTCGTTTTTTGAATTAGGATTATAATTAAGACGTTGTATTGCTGATTCTAGTTCAATTATTGTAAAGTGGTTCATGATTTTCAATGCTATAGGTTCAACTATAGGATCTTTTGTTTCTTCATATAATTGTGTGCAAAAGGAAGTGCTCAAATGCTTATGTTTGCAAAATTTGGACTATAGTTCTTTGTTTAATAAACTCAGCAATGCATACCACTTAAAACAGTTGTGGGATTTGACTGCTGGAAAGCTATTGCACGACTTCAAGTCTCATGAGGGTCAGATCTACTGCATAGATTTTCATCCGCACTAGTTTCTTCTAGCAACAGGTTGGTAATAATATGTTTTTAAGAAATGTATCAAGTAGTATGTAATTGAATCTTGATCTTACCGTTTTATTCATCCTATATTCAACATGTGGTGTTTGCTTGGTAGTGCTTTAATTTTACCGATACCTCTTGGTTGAACGTGTGGTACTTGTCAAATCTTAAGAAGATCTTTTGATCCATCCATAAAAATGTTATATGCATAAATCTATCCATCTGATAAAGATAATGAATTATATAAATTATATGCTTGAATCTCACTGGCTTTTCAATATTTGACTTATATTCACTTTTCTTTTGTCTTACTATAGGTTCCGCTGATAGAACTGTCAAATTTTGGGACCTTGAAACTTTTGAGCTAATTGGCTCATCGGGGCCCGAGGTAACTTAATGTATTAATTGCTGCCACTGATTGTCTATCTGGTATTGGCTGTGATCTTATTTAGATTTGCTTTGTATTGGTTATTCCTATTAACTTCAGACCAGTGGAGTACGCTGTTTGACCTTTAACCCTGACGGGAGGACTCTACTATGTGGATTGCACGAGAGTTTAAAAGTGAGCTCTTCTTTCTTTACGCTCTCCATATGGGATTGCTGATGTGCATTCATAATTCTTCAGAATTTATTGGTGTACTCTGATACATTGCTTTATAGGTTGTCTCTTGGGAACCTATAGTTTGCCATGATGGTGTAGATGTGGGATGGGCTAGACTGTTAGACCTCAATGTTCATGATGGCAAGCTTCTGGGATGTTCACATAATCAAAGTTGTGTAGGAGTGTGGGTTGTAGATATCTCGGTATTACATGCTCTTTCAATTCTTGTGCTTTTAGTTTACTTGTTTTTGTTGCCATATTGTTTCATCCGAGTTTATGACTAATCTATTGCTTCTTACTTCAAGTTCTTTTCCCATCTTTTGCACGAATGAACAGCAAATTGAGCCATATGCAGTTGCCAGTGTCAAACAATCCAATGGCCAGACAGAATCTAAATCTGGTGGAACTGGAAATTCGACAGTGTTCCATGAGAACAATATGAAAACAAGTTTGGTAAGGTTGTCAGTTTCAGACAATTGGGACACACTATCAAAGGAAACAAAATCTCTTGGCAGGATGTCATTTTCTCAAAATTCAGATCCTATTAAGGAGTCAGCCAAAGAGTCAAAGATAATATGTATGCCAGCCTCTTTTTTGTTGAACCTAAGTTTACAGTTACTTTTGGCTTGTGCCACTTGTTTATTTACTTTGTTGTTTAGCCACAGGAAATGTAACTGGTACTCCTCAAAAGGTCAACTTAAACGCTAGTCTGAAGACTAATGTGACCAGTTCAATATCAGTACCTAATGCATCAGCACCTAGGAAGAGTTCTGCAAAGGCTCATTCAGCAGTTAATATTTCTGTCTCCAACAAGGCTGATGTCGTTCCTGTAATTGTCCCTAGAACTAATACAAGGTTTGAACAGGCCTCTGAATCCAGAAAAGAAATATGTACTGGTGAAAGCCAATTTCCTTTGCAGCCAAATTCTACTGATTTCCTAAAATGTCAAAACATTAGAGATGATGTTGAGCAATCAAGTATAAGTTTCTCTGCGTCTACTGATTGCAAGGCAGTGCACATGGTCGGTGCTGTAGATAGGAATATTCTTCCTGTAGTCAAAGGCTCGGTATCTGGAATATCAATCGTTGAAAGGAATATTATGGATGATAACTCTCGTGGATCAGGAAGATTCGATTCAAGTTTGACGACAGAACTTCCCACAAACTTTCAGGAAGAAATCTGTGAGGCTTTTCTATCATTAAGTGCATTTTTATTTTGTCTATGCTTGCCTGTGAATGTTTTCGAATATGATATGTTCGTCAATCCTCATTTTTTCTAATGATTTATTTAATTTTGGTTTTTACTAATTGTTAATGGAAAAATGAGCTTTCTTTGTTTATTGGTGTATGAACTCTGATTCGTCCACCAATTGCCAAAATATGCAAGGTAAACGCCAAGCAATAGATAGCTCCAATTGACCCCAAAAATTTTTATTTTGCATAAGACTAAATTTATTTTTCCCTGCTATGAAGTGTTGGCTATGGAAAAAAGTAGAGAGAAAAAACAACTGGGAAGCATTGAAAAAGTAAAATGAAAGTTCCCTAATTTTCACTTTTTGTTTCTAGTGCATTCTGTGGATTTGGGAAGAGTTGAGTGTGTTCCAAAGGGATGATATACAATATTGGTTTCTTAGTTGTTTGAAAGTTCTGGACTTTCATGTCAGGAACATGGTTAAGAAAAACATACAGTAGATATTAATCCAAGTTAAGAAATCCTGTACTATAGATTTTGAGCTTGTATGTGATATGATGGTTCTTGTTATTTAAGAGTTGGTGCTAAAGGGACCAATCTGATGTCTTAGCCAATGGAGATAGTTCCAGAGCATTCAAAATTCATGCTTGACTTCTTTTGGGAGGCTAATTCCTTAACAGTCACAAGGTATCTACTTTATGATTACAAAGTACTTGTATATTTTCTAGATGAGATTAATTGGTCATTACCGCAGACAGAATTTGACCTTTCACTTACCATCCCCATATCATCTTCTTGTTGATGGGACCATTTAATGAAAGCATCTTTTTCCCCCTTACAGCTGAATAGACAGATAATGCCTGCTCACCTTAGATTGGCCTTCTGGGCCATTTGGCATGAACACTTGTCATTTGATAATTTCAGAGAGGAGGTCTGAAAAACAGCAAACAAAAATAGTTCTAGAATGTTCGAAAAATTTTTGGAAGCTGCTTTTGGTTAGCGAGATGTAGCCCTCAAACAAGTGAGAACATCCATGCCCACGATCCCTTCAACAGCATTCTAAGTAGCTTTTAGTTAAAGCAATAGTTTTCCATAAGGAAGGTGTAGCCCATGCTTTTCTCTTTGCTTTATTCTTTTGGGGTTTTGATTGGTAACATTAGAAACTTTATTCATGTGGCACACAATTGCAGTACCTGATTCATGCAAGCAACAGGTACTGAACTAGTGTTCTCAGCTAGAACATATAAAAGTGACAAATCAAAATACTCATTATCAGGTTGACAGTTTTATTTGTGCATATTGTAGATTTCTTCCTTGTATATAAACATGTTCATGAGTCAGCACCCTCTAGGTGCATTCTAGTAGATTCTTTTATACTGATTAGATATAGTTGAAGAAGTTTCTTTTCAAAAACAACTACAAAAAGGGAAGCATGGGAAGATGCAGACTGGTCTGGATTGTTGTTTAAGATTTTAAATCCTGCTTTTATTTACATTAAGATTTTCATCTTTCACTAGAAATGTACTAGGAACTATATTTATAATTGAGTCTGTTTCTTGAGATTTCACATAACTTCAATAATGCAGCTACATAAGATGGAGTTTTGGTTTCAATAACAGAAACTTTTTATCTTTGGTTTCAGATGACAGTAGGGGGAATAAAGGAAACGGAGACACACCCTTGGTGGAAAGTCAAAAAGGAGGTATAGATGTTCTTACTTGCTAGTTAATGTTTTCCTCTGAGCTGTTCATGATAGTCTGAGTTGTATGTGTTTAATGTAGGGAGATTGCGCTCATTTGTCAAGAACTGGGAAAGGAGAGGAAGATCTTCAAATTATGAGGGACACTCTTCCAGTACCTCCCCAGGGACTTCTCTAGACAACATGCTTCAGTTAAATATGGTAGGGGCATTCTAGACTCCGAGCTTATGTTTGCTTTTCATATAAGTTTTTGTTGTTACTGAAGTCCCAGAGTTTCAGTCAAAGATTTGTGTTCACTTCAACTAGTTGTTTAGTGTAAACAGAACTGGAAATGAATGCAAAAGAATGGTTATGAGACTGGAGCACCATATGAGCCATATCTTATCTTAGGCATGTCTGTTTCATCAGAGATGGTAGTTTCAATTGATTAAGGCACCAGATTTGGCCAACAATTTGGACATAATAACTCTATAATCCTCCTTTTCTCTAATCTCAAATGCCTTTAACTCCACAAGGAACTTCCATCAAAATTACAGTCTGCTTATGGTCAAATCTATTCTGAATTTTGATGCTTTAGGCTTCTAGCTTCACATGGGGTTTCTTTATTGCTGGGGCCATGCCTGCCCTAAATGGAGTGCAATTGGGATGAAAAATGAACGAAGACTGGCTTGAAAATAGGAAAATATTAGGAATGCGATGGTCCTGATTCGGGAAGGAGATGATACAAGCTTACATGTTGGAGGACGCATAACATTTTCGATGGGGATGATCTCTCAAATTTGAAAGCTTTTTCTCTTGTTCTTTTTATTTCTTTGTTGGCAGTTGGGTTATGCTAAGTTTTCCATTTTGTGGAGTGTTGAAGCTTAATGACTCTCTTTTTATCATTTTATCTGACTGAAGGAAGAATTTTTTACAGTTCTTATTCATGTTCAAATCTGTTCCTCTATATTTTGGGAATATTTGTACAATACAAAATCGCCAATTTCCCTGACCTGAATTTCCCAGTAGCAGGAATTTGCCAATGCTATTAGCTGTGCATGAATGTATTCCCTTCTCCTATGCTCTCTATATCATGAATTGCCAAATGTGGGATTAACTTAAGTGCTCTTATTTTGAGAGAAAACTTGTATTATGTTTTCTTTTGTTGACTTTTAATGCTTTAATACCACTATTATAGACTTATTTATCTGTCTTTCTTTTACTGCTCATCTGTATTTCTATGAAAATGCTAATACTTGCCCTTGACTCTGAAGTCTAAACAGAGAGGACGTTCCCCTTCTACTGAAAATGAAACAGTTTGCATTGACAATGAAGATTTGGTCATAGACATGATGCGAGAACATGACCAATTTACCAGCTCCATGCAATCACGCTTGGCCAAGTTACAGGTGAATCCTTACAGGAAATTCATTACTATGATAGACAAATAAGAAAACGAGTTTGTCTCTAATGAAATCCTTTGGCTAGCAATTTGCATTGAAGTTTTGTATAGAGCAAGTCATCAATTTCATGGTTATATAACCTATTAATTGTATTGTATACATTGTAAATACTTGGACATGGTTATTTATGATCAAAGGATTGCAACTGTGTTGTAATTCTTGCAGGTTGTCCATAGATATTGGGAAAGAAATGAGGTTAAAGGGGCCCTTGGTGCAGTGGAGAAGATGGCCAATCATGGTGTAGGTTCCTTTTCTCACCTTCTTCTCTCATCTCCCAACCCTTCTCTCTTTATATTTTCTCAAAAAAACTTAATAAACTATTGTCTTAACTTTTGGCATGGGATCCTTAAAATTTTCATCTTGATCCGTTGTTGCAAAATGCAGGTCCTTGCTGATGTAATCTGTATTATATCTGAGAAAATAAATATTGTGATGTTGGTCATTTGCACTTGTCTTCTCCCACTTCTCTCTAGTCTTCTTGCAAGTGACATGGATAGGTAATAATGCACTGTCATTTTCTTCAGACTGCAAATGGCCTCTAGTTATTCTTTATGATTCATTTCCTTGAAAAGATTGTTTGTTTTAGCTAAAAGAGGGGTGAATGGTTTGCATTGCTTTCCTGTTGATGATGTATAGAACTTCTCCCTCCATCCACGCACTTCTGTAAATGTGCCTTTTTAAGTTGAATATCTTGCTGCTGTATCAGGTAGTAGCTATTTCTCAATAAATAATTGGTTAGTGATCCTACTAGGCATACCTTGAGTTGATTAATTGAAATTGAGAGATCTCTTTTGAAACTGAGTTATGCTCTTCTATAGCTTCATACTTTTGTTCATCTTGTTGTATCTGTATGGTTTGAGTTTTTAGTTGCTTTCTATTCTTGCAAACCAAGTTTAAAGTCTGCATTTATTTGTTATTTCTCTGGTCTTTCTTAAGTATGCCTTGAATAGTTTGCTCAATCTAACTACTGTTTCCATGGAATTGAATAATTATTGGGATTTCATCTGCCTTTATGCTTTATCTTCTTCAATCTTTCCAAATCCTTTGTGAATTTGTATATACCTCAGGCACCTGAAAGTGCTGGTTCTTCATGTACGCGCATCAAAATATAACTTTTCTCTTGTTTACTGAGGAGTGGACTGTAGCGCTGTCTCCTTCAGTGCTGTTTTTTTTGGCTAGTCTATACTTTCACAAGTACCTTCACCTTTGTTGTTAGCCACTGCTTTCATCCTCACCATTTTTCATAAATGCAATTGATCAGTTCTGCTGACACACTCTCAAAATCTCCATTACCACCCCATATTCCCCTTTACATGTCTTGAAATATTCTCACTGTGTCCATAAAACATCGTTCCTCATTTTGCATTACTTGTTGCAACTGACTTATTTTATCCCAAAGTTTCTAACAACTTTGTTTTGTTTTTCGCCATAACACCCTTGATCCTAATTGTGGTTATAATCAAAACATCTTGTTCTTTCATGTCTGTTTATAGAGATTCCCACTTCATTTTCTCTTTCTTTCTTATTTTCTTATTTTTAATTGACTCCTGTTCTCCAAAGAATGCGAAGATTATTTTAGAAACTTTAGCCTCATGCTTGTCAGTTGAAGAATATGACTATAAAACTTCAACACAAGTCCTGGCACCAGAATGGAACTGCAGAACTGTGGCCTTACGGTCTTCTTGTAAATATAAACTGTCAACTTACGGTGATGTGAACAAGAAAATTTGTTATATTGCTGCAGTGTGTACAGGTATTCCACTTTACATATGTATAGCTGCAGAAGGCATATAAACTAGGAAATCATAACTAGGAAATTACAACTATAAATCTTCCTAAACTCCTTGAGTAAAACCTTAAATTGCTATATTTTCAGCCTATAATAAATTTAGAATATTCTAAAAAGAATTTATCTATAGAATAAATCCTGAATATTCTATAACAATGTTTCCCAATCTGACATAATATCATGGTGAGGAAATCAATTTAGATAAATTACCTACTTTTGGGTTCTTGATCATGTCTCCCACAATTATTTCCTGGCTTATCTACATTTTCTGAGTTTTGCATGTGGTCTTTTATACCAACCTTCTCTTTTCTTCTGATATCTCTCGACTCAGCTTTAGGCTTGTGTGCTTGTAGTCTGTCATAACCTGAAAACTTTGCTATGCCAATCATTTCTGTCCTAATCCACCGCCTCATGCCATTCTGATTTCTTTATTATCTTTAGATTTGCTTGTATGTATCTGTTTATGAATTTATGGATGCGAGTATATAAGGCGGATCTACACATACCTTCAGAAGTAAGATACCTGACAATGGAAAATAAATTCCCTGGCATATATAGGCATTTGAGCATCTGTCTGGACATGCTGCTTAAGGTGGTCAGAATGTTTGGTTCTATGGTCTATTCAACTGTATCAACTACAAAACCTATTGGTGTGGACATTGAAGCAGAACAAAGGTATGTACTGTTATTTTTAGCTAATGAAGTTTTATTACTGGATACTTCAGAAATTGTTAACCTGAAAGGTGTTCTAGGTTGGAAAGATACAATCTCTGCTATGTAGAGCTTGAAAAAGTCAAACGCTGCTTGATTAGCTTAACAAGGTGGGCACTTAGATTTTCCTTCAGCTGGCATTTCCTGTTAGTTTTTGTATTATTAGTATTATTATTTGTCAATATTCATATTTTTCGTATCTCTTTTGTATTGTAGAAGAGGAGGCTCGGTTGCAAAAACTGCCCATGAGCTCAGTCTAGCTTTTCAAGAAATTTCATAACCAAATGCCAAAATATCACTGGATATGCTCTATTTTTGGTGCTTCTGTGCATTGGATTATTTATGGTGTTGAAATTAAATAGGCACTTCATGCATCGTTAGATGCTTTAGTTTCTCTCGTCTCTTGCCTGGCCCAAAGCCTCCGTGTATATTAATGCTCAGTGGAGGCATTAACTAGTAGCTCATTCTACATACTAATTGGAATGATCTGAAGACCGATGGATTTGTCTGCCTTCTGCTGCTGTTGCTCTGCAAGTTATGGAAGAGGATCATATCAATTTCTAACCGGACAAGAAGCATTTACAATTGTAAAATACAGCTTGCATCAATTCATTTATTCTCACAACACTTATTCTTATATGAAAATGCTTCAGCAGTTAATATTTGATAATCTTTGCACTTCCCTGTTGTCAAGTTGTATGTTTGCTGCTTCTCTCATGATTTGTGTGATCAACCCAAAATACTGTCTGAAAATTTACTCAGTTGCAAATTTGTTGTACGGCCAAAAAAGACTGATTCCCTCCCCTTTATTTTTGATAAACCCTCAAATCAAATTTGTCTCAAAGGAAGGGCAAGAAGTAGTGAGAAGTTGGCTTGCGATCAGAGTAATGGGAGGGGGTTACATACGTGAGATAGGAAGGGGAGAGGTCATGAGAATTTGTCATTTTGGCACTTTTTCAGGTAAGGGAGAGATGGTAGCCTCCCAAAGAGGTACTGGCTTTGGAAGGATAGGAAGGGTAGAGCTCATGAGAATTTGTCATTTTGCCACTTTTTAAGGTGAGGGAGGGTTGGTAGCCTCTTTGAAGAATTTTTCATTCTCTAATGAATATTTATAAGGCATATACACATGAATATATAGGAAAAACTATCCTAATTAAAGAAGAACTAATTAAGGAAGAATAATTAAGGAAGAATCCTAATTATACACATTCCTAATCTATCAACACTTCCCCTCAAGTTGGTGCAAAGATATTACACATGCCCAACTTGCAAATCAAAGTATGAAAGGTCTGACTGTTTAGCCCTTTTGTAAACACATCAGCTAGCTGTCTTTCAGAAGTCATATGAAATAAGCTCAAGACACCATCAGTTAACTTTTCTTTGATAAAGTGTTGATCAATTTCAATGTGCTTTGTCCTATCATGTTGAACATGATTATGAGCAATACTGATTGCAGCCTTGTTATCACAATACAAGGATAACTTGTCTCTCCCAGCCAACCTCAGCTCT
>JAOSBK010000204.1:6744490-6767380 GCA_027568895.1 Erythroxylum shatona
ATCTTTCCCTTGCCTTTCAAAATTGTTCGAACAAGTTGTGACCACTTGAGATAATTTTTTCCATCCAATTTGTAGGCTGATTGAATGATCTGTAACTCTACCGAAGATTGAATCTTGGGTGCTTCATCTGATGAAGCCACAATTATTGAACCACTCTCCTTGGTTTCTGCCATTGTTTCTACCAAAAACTAATCAGTGATGAGGGCTGGAACAAAGGGAACAAGGGTTTTGGGATATAGCCGAATAGGACAGCAATAAAAACTCTAATCAGCGATGAAGGCTGATGTAGGAAGAAAGGGAAAAAAGGATTCGAAGGAAGAAGAAGAAGAGAATAGCAATGAAGGCTCAATCCTCTCTTTATTTTCCAGGAAAATTCGAGCCTAAAGCTCTGATACCATATCAGACCCTCTTTATTGAAACTTAATAGGATATATATACATAATGAGTACAACATAGATTAGGAAACAAATCTCCTAATCCTTACTGAACTAGGAATCTAACCTATCTGAGGATCCCTTATTTTTAGGGATCTTAATACATATCTTATATCTGATATTTATCTCCTATATTTGATATTTACCTAATACAGTATCTATAAAACAGATTCTCACAAAGACCAATATTTCAATATCTTGAAAAGTAAAATATTTCATTTGTAGTATGAGGAATATAATAGTTATAGAGGATTCTTTTAGAGGATACACATATTTGTGGATGGGTGTGTGTGTGTGTGTGTGTATAAATAGAAATAATAAAATGACTGTATGAATTATTCCTGTTCTCTAGTCGTGTACCTTGTTACTTTAGTGGATTAGTTTTAGGAACAATCTAATTAGAGTTTAGTCTCAATTATGAAATATAGTTGTAGTTAGATTAGAATGTTTTTTATGTTGTACATAAGTGTTAGATGAGGTGGATCATTTTTAAATGAATTTTGAGATTTTCAGATTTGAACATGTGAAGCTTTCTATTTCCTAGAGTGATTATTAGATAAATAGTGAGTCCTAACCCTAGGTGTTTCCTCGACCCCAGTCCATTGTTTTCATTATTTTTCCTCAACCCGATCCATTGTTTTCATACTTTCCTTAATTTTCAGCCTTAATTTCAAGCTTTAGCAACCCCTAGTTTCTATTTATACGCTTGTCCTACACAGGTATTTGTTCCACTTTGTTTTTGTTTGTTTGTTTTTTTTGCTTCCCTTCGCATTTTCTTACAGTGCTTTTCTGCAGAAATTTCGAGCTGGTGGTTACAATGTCATTGTTGCCACATCAATAGGTGAAGAAGGTCTTGATATCATGGAAGTGGATCTCGTAATATGTTTTGATGCTAATATTTCACCATTGAGAATGATTCAGCGCATGGGGAGAACTGGAAGGAAACATGATGGGCGAGTTGATATCCTTTTATCAATTGCTTATAGAATCTTGCCAATGTAGTGTCTCAAATATAAAGTTTATTTATTTGGTTGAAAGCATTCTCTCTTTCTAGTTTTATTCTTTCTAACTGCTTGGGATTCCTTGATAACGTAGTACTAGTTTTAGCTTGTGAAGGGTCAGAGTTAAAGGGTTATACAAGAAAGCAAGCAACCAGCAGAACAATCAGGAAACACATGCATAATGGAGGGATAAATAGCTTCAATTTCCATTCTAGCGCAAGAATGGTGAGAGCTATTATAAAGTCTTCATACATGTCTCTTCTCATGTGAAACCTACTTCTCATGGCTTGCAATTATTGTATTTCATCCAGATTCCTCATATTTTCAAGCCAGAAGTCCAGTTTGTGGAGATGTCAATTGAACAATATGTTCCTCATGGAAAGAAAGTGAAGGATGATTTTGCTATTCAAATTCCTACATACAAACAGAAACTAACTGTTATAGAGGATGAGTTAATTGCTAGGTATTTCCACCCTAAAAGTGGAAATACTGGGAGACCATCACTAATTGCCTTTCCTCATTTCCAAGCATTTCCATCTAGAGTGCATAAAGTAATGCATTGTCACAGGACAAATATGCTAACTGAAGCAATTCAACATTTGCAAGGGTTATCTTTTCTTAAAGGCGATTCAGAGTCCTCTGAGGTTTGCCTTCAACTTTGTATTGCTTGCTTTCTTCTTTTAATATGTTGATTGTGTTTATGTATGTGTTCCTGATGAATGTAGGATGAAGTTGAATCAGTTAAGTGCTTTGCAGCAGGTGTCGTTGGAAAAGAGGTCAGTGGTGGAGAAGGTATGGACCAAAAAATGCCTTGTAAGGAATGTAATGGATTTTGTGAACTTTCTGTCTTGTCAAATGAAAACAAGACATTAAGTGGCGAATTTGAGCTGCTAGTTATACAATCATTCATTAAATTCAGCTTATTTCTTTTACTTGATTTTCACATGTAGCATTATACTGATAAAGAGTTCTAGTATTTGATAGAGCTTGTATAAATTGAAAATCTTTGCTGTTGGAGCTGCTTTCTAATTTCAGAATACGTTGGTGGAATTTACAAAGAAGGAATTACACCAAAGGATTATGGTTAGGAATTACTCACTTGGCAGTAAGAATCTTAGGAGAAAGTACCAGACCTAATATGAAAATTCAGAATTCACAAAGAAAATTACTCTACTATTAATTGAATATTGAAGCATATAGAAGTTGAATACTATTCTAATGAGGACTCAAACTAGAACATGAAATAAATTCTTTCAAGTTCCTTTACAGTAAGAAAAACTTAAGCGTAAAAGATCCTGACAAATAACAAATTGCTCTCATATATCTTTTTCCATGTGAACAGTTACATGAACAGTGATAGTGGTACTAAATTAAATTCTTTTTCATCCCCCCAAATTAAGGCTCCAAAATGAGTTGTCTATTATTTCTTGTTCCTTTTATAAATTAAGTTGTTTTGGGGTATTTGCTGTTAACCTTGGAAATGCTTTTCTTACTCTCCCCATTCCCACTATATTTTCTCTCTAACCTTTTGACACAAAAATTGTCGCATTCCAATAAATCTCGTTATTTGTAAGTTCCTGAAATGTTATTACAGATTCACTACATCAGGACGGTTCTCGAAGTGCCAATTCAGCACAGGATGTAGGAAATTCTGAATTGTTACCTATGAGGAGCATGATAGCCAAGAAGCAGAACTTTTTGAATGTCAATGATCAAGATTCTTCTGCTCATTCATGTACTTTTGGTTCAGACTTCAAATCTGTTGATGCTGTTGATCAAGTAACCTTATCTGTACCCTTAGTTCCTTCAAAAGAAGCATCAGATTCTAAGTTTACAATTGCTACTATCGGCACAACAGAAACCTTGAAACAGATTTCTTACCCTTTGGAGAATTGGGCTCAACACCAAAAAGAATCAGGTATGCACGAAAAAGTTGCTACAAATGTAGAAATTGTTCAGACACAATACAGAAACGACATTTCTTTGACGGCATCAAGATCAGCCAACACTTATGGACATCAAAAGGAAATGGTGGATCAGGTTAAGAAAGTTAGTATTGCTTTAATTTTAAAGAAAATCAATTAAATTAATTAGAGAGTGTATAATTGAAGAATTCAATTTGTCTGGGAACATGGGACTAAATCTGCAGGCTGACATATGTGAGGACAATTTTGGAGACATTGAGCTGAGTTCCCGACTAACAAATATGATTGAAATTGGTGTTGTTCCAGAGTCTCCGATAAGTGATGGTGAAAATTAATCTTATTGTTGATTTTGAACTTATTTTTTGCTGCAACTGTGACACAGTGCAATTAATGCTCATCCTGGAACTTTGGTTTTTCAGGACCATTGAATGGTAAAGAAAGAGGGTCTCTTGCTCCAGAGCTCATTTCTTCTGCTAATAGCGGTGATGAAATGTTGGTAAAGCTGACAAGTATAAATCAAACTTATGTTGATGGTAGCCCTTGTCAAGGAAATATTTTAGTTCATCCTGATAGTGATGAAGGTCAAACCCGTTTACTTGAGGTGAAAAATCCCTCTGTGAAAAGGGGATGTACTTCAATTTCTCCAATTGCTGAGGAAACTAGTACTCCTTTTCCAAATGGTACACAGAATACCGATATCAAAGATTGGCTATTGAGTTCAGGAGAAAAGTCAGATAATGTCAAACAAGTACGCAAGTTCAAAAGACTCCGCAAAATGAGTGACCTGGTGAATCATGTGGACCCTAACAGATTAAACAATTCCTTAGTCCCAATTACTAACCTTGAAAGATGTTTCTGTGATACATGTCCAAGCCAAATTAAGCAAGGAAAAGGTAACTTGAATAGTCTCATGCATGGAGGTCTTCCCCCTAAAAATCATTTACTGGCTAAAACTTTTCTCTATTTCCATCTATTCACTCAGTGGATGTACCAGTTGTGATGTGTTTGTAGCATCAAACGACGATGTTCCTCACTAATATATGGAACTTGACCTTTAAACAGGTAAGAGAAAGCAATTTGGCAATGTCAGGGACTTCGTTGATGAAGAAGCTGAGTAAGTTTCTGTTCGGATAAGTGATTATATGCTGCCAAAATCTAGGAATTTCTGAGTTGATGTTCCAGAAATGGACTTAAAGTTTTGCGTGATGAACTTGTACTTATGAGATGTGTTGCAGACATGGAAACAAAATTTATGTTTTCAAATTTTATGCAGTTACATCTACTCGGTATCTTTCATCTTGGTTTGTCTTCGGTTTTGCTTAGGATATCCTTAGAGGTTGAAGAATCAGATGATGGGAGCTGTGTCCAAGAGAGCAGTTCATACGATGATAGTTTTATAGATGATCGCACAGATCCTATTACAAGTACTCAATCGGAAGCTAGTAGAGTTGACATGATAGCATTCTATAGGTTCTTGATTCTCCCACCTTCCTCGCTCTTCTTCTCTCGCACAGGCACAAAAATGTTGCACCCACAAGTAAATTGTATCCACTTTCATTGTACATCCTCCAGTAATTTTAAAAACCATGAACCAAGAAAGGATTTCAATTTTGATGCTAATTTAAAGTTAAAATCTATGCTTGAATTGCTGATATTGAAATTAGCTTTTCTTCTTCATTGCTGTCAAAATTTGTAACATGAGCACTAGACAACTACACCCCGAACTAATATTAATCTTAGAAAAAGAGAAACTCTAGTTTTTGTGTATGGACATTTCCATTTACTTGTCTTCCTTTATAGTCATGCCGCGTACTCTTTGCTATTGCCATTAACCTGTCCTCCTCTTAGCATTCGTCTCCCTTATTAATCAGCATCTCTTAGTCTGGTAATGAATTATGATTTTGCCCCGAAATTCATGTGCTTAAAAGTGCAGTTTAGCTCCTTGAATCCATCTTTGCATATCCTCATTGTAATCAGTCCTAGAATATTGAGTTTCTTTCAAGTGATAACATTTGAATTGATAGTTCTTAGTAATTCTTTTTTGCAGGCATTCTTTGCTCAGCCAATCACCAATTGGGAGATTAAGTTCTGCTGCCTTTACCCCTGATTGTGGGACTGCAGCAAGCAATTTAAAACAAACCGGAAGTGCATCAATCAGGTCATCATATTCTCTCCAGACACCGCAAACTGAACATCCAAATCAGTCAGCTCCGCTCATTTCAGAATCCTTTCAATTAAAGTCAAAAAAGTCGTCTGTAGCAATGATTACTGTGATTGCTGGCTTACAAAATGAAAATGATGAGGCAGATACGAGGAAACGAAAATTTACTAATTGTCAATCCGGGTCCATCCCTGCAACTAACTTGGACCACGAATTCTCTTTGCTGTTAAATGCAACAGGAGCAAAAATATTGAATCAGGACGCAGTAAACAAATCTGATACTGATTTTGAGATGTTCTCTGACGATCAATTTTTTGAGAGTCTGGACCTAGATGCTGTGGAGGCACAAGCTACCTCACTTCTCAAAGACAGGTCAGAGGCATCTGTACAAAAGAGTCATATAATTTTGAAAGAAAAGTCAGAAAGTACAGACCTTGAAAATCCTCCTTCATTTGATCTTGGAATATGGTGATTTTGGGTGCAAATGTGGTTACAATCTAGAGAACTTTCCGAAGAACTGCTAGAATTGTTACTAGGCTTAATTTGCATGAAAAGGGCCTTGATATTTTATTTAGAGGTTTTCTGTAACAGATGCATTCTCATCAACTTTTTGTGGGTCCCATAAATGTATATTACATAGGTTAAACTGTTTTACAGATTGAAATTATTTTTTACATCAAATCTTCTGTTCTAGTTATTCTGTTTCTATCTTGTTCTATAAGAACAGTTACTCTGTTTCTATCTTGTTCTATTAAATCTTATCTATGTATTTGTGTGAAGAATTTTTCATTCTCTAATGAATATTTACAAGGCATATACACATGAATATATAGGAAAAACTATCCTAATTAAGGAAGAATAATTAAGGAAGAATCCTAATTATACACATTCCTAATCTATCAACACTTTCAAAAAGGTACTGGTTTTGTATCTGATGTGGGTGTATTTGTAGGCAAGACTTATGTTCGAAGAGGAAGAAAAAGTGGTAGTTGAAAGCGAGGAGATATCAGCTAAGGAAGTTGCTTGTGTGGGAAGCATTTTTTAGATTTAGGTGTCAATTCTGGAAGTATTTTCCTGAATAGGAGTTTATTTCATATTATGAGTATTTTTGGAGTCTTTTTTGTTGAAGTTTATCTCTATTTTTTTGCCTAATTAGGAGTCTAAATTAGAATCAAAATTAGTGTTGAACTTTGTGTTTTCTTGCCTATTTAAATAGGTAGTAGTTTAGTAATAAAGCAAACAAGTTATCATAAAAATTAGCTTAAGAGTAGAGTAATTTAGCTCAATCTCGATAGGCCTTATCTTTGACAAGTGCTCAATCTTGACAGGCCTTGTCTTTGACATATGTTGCCAATTTTTATCACTAAAAATAGGTTCTGCGAGGAAGGGAACTCACATAAATATGAGGAAAGAGATTAACTTTCTTGAGAAACATCCTTGGATTATCAAGCACTAAATGACAAGACAATGAAGGATAAACTTCCCATTCCTATAGTAGAATTATTGGATGAATTGCATGGGGCCAAATTCTTCAAGAAATTGGACCTTCGATCAGGTTATTGCTAGATTCAAATGCATAAAGAAGACGACGAGAAAATAACATTTCGAACCCATCAAGACCATTATGAATTCTTGGTCATGTTGTTTGGTCTTACCAATACTCCCTCCACTTTTCAAGCATTGATGAATGAGGTATTTTGATCTTATCTTAGAAAATTTGTGCTTGTTTTCTTTGATAATATATTGGTCTATAACAAGAATTAAGTAGAACACGTGCAATATATGCACATAGTGTTAGAATTATTGTACTCTCACTAATTATTTTTGAATAGATCTAAGTGCATCTTTAGGAGGCCCAAGTGGTGTACTTGGGACATATTATTCATGGTGTAGGAGTTTCAGCAAATACCAGTAAGATTCAAGTAGTGATGGAATGGCCTAATCCATACTCCACCTGGGCACTTAAGAGGTTCTTGGGCTTTGCGTGATACTATGAAAAGTTTATTTGGGGACTATGGGCTAATAGCAGCACTGCTCACGAGTTTGTTAAAGAAGAATTCTTTTAAATGGACACAGGAGACTGAAGAGGCCTTCAAAAAAATTGAAGAAAGTTTTGTCTAAGGCCCGTGTACTTCAACTACCAAATTTTGACAAAATTTTGTGATTGAGTGTTCTATAACAAGAAGGTCATCCCATCACCTTTTATAACAAGGAGGCTATCCCATCGTCTTCTTTAGAATTGGGGCAGTGTTATAACAAGGAGGCCATCTCATTGCTTTCTTTAGCAGGAAGTTGGTTGATCGATGTAAGAAGTTGGCGGCATATGAGAGGGAGCTTATCGGCCTAACCAAGGTTGTTTCCCATTGGAGTTTGTATGTTTGGGGGAGAGCATTCGTCATTCGCAAAGACCACTATAGCCTCAAATACCTCCTAGAACAAAGGTTGACTACTTCCCCCAATAACATTGGTTAAGTAAACTTCTTGGTTTTAATTTCAAGGTTGAATATAAGGTTGGGGAAACTTAATTCAGCTACTGATGCGTTATCATGAAGGGAAGAAAAGGAAGGATAGATTTTTGCTATCTCATAGCCAAAAGTATTGTTGTTTGATAATATCCGGAAAGAGGTAACAGAAAATACTAAATTACAACAACTAGTCAGTTGTATACAGAAGGGAGTAGAAGGGGCCGATTGGGCAACAATTAATGGCTTAATCCTTTACAAAAATGAAGTCTATCTACTTGCTGATTCACCATTAATTCCATCATTATTTTAGATTGTCATAGCATGGCTCATGAAGGATTGCAAAAGACACTACAGTGGGTGATAAGTATCTTTTGTTGAAAAGGAATGAAGAAGGATATTCAAGGAATTGTAAGGCACTATTTGGTTTGTCAACAAAATAAGTGGGAAAACCTTCTCCCGACGGATCTCCTTCAACCATGAATCATTCCCATAATGGTTTGGTCAGATATTTCAATGGATTTTATTAAAGGATTGCCAAAGGTGGGAGATAGGGATGCTGTTTTTACTAGCTTGTTTTAGAAGGAGTTGTTTCGATTGTGCTTTCATCTGCCTATCATCCCAAAACAGATGAGCAAACGGAGATTTTCAATCAGACTATTGAAATGTATTTAAGATGTTTTGTAGGATACAGACCGATGAAGTCGGTGGAGTACCTACTTTGGGCTGAATATTGTTACAATACGTCCTTTCACAATTCGCTTCACACTACCCCCTTTCTCATAGTATATGGAAGGGAACTACCCTACTTATTATCTTATGAAGTTGGGGCCACTAGGGTTGAGGCCGTTGATATTGCCTTATGAGAGCAGGATGACGTTTTGGCAGAAATTCGCCAATGGCTACAATAGGCACAAGTGCAAATGAAACACCACTATGACTCTATGCATCGAGAATTGTCATTCGAAGAAGGGGATTGGGTATAGCTTAACTTGCATCCCTACCACTAACATTCAATCGCTAAGAAGAAGTTCAACAAGCTAGCTCCTAAGTTTTATGGGCCTTTCAAGAACTTGGCTAAGGTAGGAAAGGTGGCTTATCGCTTGGAATTGCCTTCTGATAGTCGTATCCACAATGTCTTTTACATTTCCTTGTTGAAGGAATTCAAAGGCATCCCTCCAACCCAAATTCCTTCTCTTCCCCCTTTGAAGGACAACAAGGTGTACCCAATTCTCCATCAACTATTGAAAACTCGATTGAATCGAGGAATACAGGAGCTTTTAGTGCAATGGGAGGGCTTTTCTCCTACAGATGCTACTTGGGAGCCACGACAACAATTCCAGGAGGCTTATCCAGATTTCAGGCTTGAGAGCAAGCTTGTTTTCGAGGAGGGGAGTGATGATGTGGATGCATTTGTGGACAAGACTTATGCTTGAAGAGGAAGAAAAAGTGGCGGTTGAAAACAAAAAGGAGATATCAGTTAAGGAAGTTGCATGTATGGGAAGTATTTTTCATATTTAGGTGCCAATTTTGGAAGTATTTTCCAAAATAGGAGTTTGTTTTATATTAGGAGTATTTTTTGGAGTCTTTTTTGGAGTCTTTTCCTATTGAAGTTTATCTCTATTTTTCTACCTACTTAGGAGTCTAAATTAATATTGTAATTACAGTTGAACTTTGTATTTTCTTGCTTATTTAAATAGGCAGCGATTCAGTAATACAACAAGCAATAAGTTATCTTAAAAATTAGCTAGGAGTAGAGTAATTTAGCTCAATGTCGGCAGGCCTTGCCTTGATAAGTGCGACCAGTTTTTATCACCAAAAATAGGTTCTATGAGGAAGGGAACCAACGTCAATTAATAGAAAAAGATTAATTTTCCTGAGAATCGTCTTTGAACTCGATCCCAAGCATGGGCACCCATCAGTATCCTTCCATCTTCATCAATAATAGATCCTTTTTTTCATATTTTCATGGCTCTTATGTATTTTTCATTATTTTACACCTTTCTCTGAAGTTATAAAGTTCTATCATCTTTAGTATTATAGTAGATCTTACTTCGTGGGTAATGCTCCAAACTCATATAGAAATTATGAGTAGATTAATTAGAGGTGAGTTTCTAATGGCTTTCAGTAGTGGACTCAAATGGGTGATCTGAGATCAATCATAGGTTTTCTAACTCAAAAATTAGAAGTGCTTCTACAACATCCTAACCTACCCATTATTGGAATAACATGTACCTACGCCGAATCCAGCAGCATCAAGAACCTAACCGCCCTAAGCCTACCATCCATCATGAATGAAAAATCCCCATTAAGCCACCCATTTTCCAACACCCAAAAAATCTAACACTATATTGCCCCAACTTAGATGTTAGAAAAATTGATACGCCTACCTTTGATGGACAGAGTCCTAATATGTATTTGTATCAAGTCAAGCATTATTTTGTGATCCATGAGATTAGTGAGGCTGTTAATCTCAAGCCTATTTAGATATGCTTACAGGAGCTTTCTCAAATCTAGTTGCAAACTAAGGAGAGGAAGTAACTGTTTGTAACTTGTTAGGAGATAAAAACCTAACTTTTATGAAGGTTTAAAGAAGCCCAAATAATGAGCCTTCAACAGAAGTTTTTTTTTCCATCCTACATGAAACCATTGTGGCATTATATAAGAAGTAGTTTAAGTTGCTATCGCATTACTAAGACATTGTGACAGGGGAAAATATGATTGTAATGTTTGCAAATGGCTTAGAAAAATGAATTAGCGTAGATATGCTCATTCAACTACAAGAAATGTTGCAGGAGATATTGAAAAGTTAGAGATGATCGAAGAGAGAAATACTATCTTAAGTAAATTAGAGAGGGAAATGGGAAAAAAGTATCAAACCCATGAAGGAGTTCCCTTTAATCCTAATGAAAGGAGAAGGTAAGCCCAGGCCTAGCTCTTGGAACTATAACCAGCTTACAAACCCATATAAGAGACCAACCACTACTATGACCCAAATAAATACTAAACCTACCACCAAAACTAAAACCATATTAATATTTGCCATATCTTCTGTAACCATCCCTTCTACAACTTACATGATTGGAAGGAATCTTCTACAATTAACAAAATAGGAGGTCGAAAAGTTACTTGATAGGAGAACCTAGCTTGACTCGATCCTTATTGTTGGTCATTAACAAAGACCATTTATCAGGAAAGGGAGGGGTCGTTGATTAAGCTCAATCATATATTAGTGCAAATCCCACATGAAGTAATCGTTAAAGACCCAACTATCTAAAAGGTGCTTAGTGAGTTTGAGGATTTGTTTCAGACTCCCTCAAGCTTTCCTTCGATAGGAAGCCATGACCATTCTTCTAGTTCAAGGAAGGGACATAGATGATTAAGGTCAAACCGTATCAGTATCCTATCATCCAAAAAAATAAGATTGAAAAATTGGTGACTGTTGGATGAATTACAAGGAGCTAGGATCTTCACCAAATTCTATTTGAAGTCAGGGTTTCATAAAATCTTAGTGAAGGCCCAAGATATTTGTAAAACAACATTTCAAACATATGAAGGACACTGGGAATTCTTAATGATGCCCTTAGGCCTCGCCAATACCCTAACGACCTTTTAAGCCTTGATAAATTCAATCTTCAAAGGTCTTATATGCTGGTATGTTTGGTGTTTTGTTGTGACATTTTAATTTATATTACTTCCTTACAAAAACATTTATTACATCTCCATAAAGTGCTAACTCTTTATGCTTATAAACTTCATGCCAATTACAAGAAATGTTTCTTCGTACAATAGTAGCTTCAATACTTAGGCCACCTTATTTTGGGAGGAGTCATAGTTGGACTGAGTATTGCCAAAGATTTATCAGAAATTGTGATAAGATAGTTAGATGAAATTGTTTAAGAAGGAAGGATTTGATTAGACTGAAGAAGCAACTCATGGTCCAAGAAATAAGAGCAGTCATGAAAGAGGTGTTTCTTCTTACTTTACCACATTTTACTGGCACATTTACCATTGAAACAGATGCTCTAAAGGTGGCAATAGGAGTTGCCCTCTCTCAAAAAGGGAGGCCAATCAAACATTTTTATTAAGCCTTATTCGAGTGAGTAAGATCTAAGTCAGTTAATGAGAGGGGGGTAATGGCGATAATGTTGATTATCTATAAATGAAAATATTATTTGCTTATTTAACATTTCATTATGAAGTTGGATCAACATAGTTTGAAGTTTTTATTAGAATAAAAAATGACTCACCAGATTGCTAGCTTCTGACTTTGAAATTCATTACAAGCCAGTGTTAAAAATTGAGTTATAGATGCTTTGTCAAGGCTTCCAACCAAAGCAAAGATTAATGATCTGTTAACTTCAACTTCGCTGGATTGGAGCTTAATTAATGCCGAGAACCAACCAAATCCCAAACTCCAGAAAATAAGGCAAGAACTTACGAAGGATCCAGGAGCTAAATTCATATAGGAATTATAATAGGTGCAACTTCATTTCAAAGTAGGATGTTGATATCCAAACACTCCACTTTGATATTGACAATTCTAGCTAGATTTTACAGTAGTCCAATTGGTGGTTATTGAGGGTTTCTTAAGACATATAAGAGTATATGCGGGGCTTTGTTGGGAAGGTTTAAAGGCTAATGTGAAGAAGTTTGTGAGTGTTTATTTAGTTTACCAACAAAGCAAATATGATACACTGTATCTAGCTGGATTATTGTAACCAATCCCTATTTTGCAAGCTATTTAAGAGGATGTATCCATAAATTTCGAGGAAGGCTTACCGAACCATAAAGGCTATAACAGTGTTTTAGAGGCGGCAGATCACCTTAGTATGGGTATTTGATCTATCTTAAACAACCTTTTTTTGCCAAGAAAGTTGATGAGGAATTTATTTAATATGTTGTGAAATTACATTGATTTTCAAAACCATCATTTCAGATCGAGATAATATTTTCATAGGCCACTTTTAGGAGGAACTTTTGAGATTGCAACAAACATAATTAAGATGGTTTCCAACCTACCATCCTTAAAGCGATGGTCAAATTGAAGTAGTAAATTACTGCTTTGAAAGTTATTTTCATTGCTTTCTGAGTCAATGACCAAAAGATTGGTCTAGATTGTTAACTTGGGTGGAATATTGGTACAATCCTTCTTACCAAACTAGCCCTTATATGCACACGCTTTTCGCGAAGTGTACGGAAGAGACCTACCTCCCATTTTCAAGTATGATTACTCATTCTCTACTTCTACTTTTGATTTAGAGAAAATATTGAGTTAAAGGGGTACCATCCTAGCTGAGTTAAAAGATCAGTTGTTGGTTGCTCAAAACTATATGAAACAGGTGGCTAATAGTAAGAGACAAGAAGTGGAGTTCCAGGTTGAGGAAACGGTTTACTTAAAGCTCCAAACATATGGAAAAATTCTTGGCTAGAAAGATGAATGAGAAATTGTCACCTCACTTCTTTGGACCTTATAAAATTCTCAACAAGATCGGGAAGGTGGCTTATCTATTAAAATTGCTTACAATAAGAACTATTCACCATGTCTTCTATCTATCACAATCATGACATGTTTTCACATCATCGTCACATCTAGACTTTGAACTATTCTTAAACTTTGTCAATTTCAATCTCCTTTTTTCTTATTTCTTCATTAAACATACTCTCTTTGATTAAACCCAAAGAGAGCAAACCTTTAGGAACTGAGTTGTTAATCATTACCATTAGTGTTTCCCAGTTATCCAGTAAAAAACTCAACAGGAACAAATCTTGTATCTCACCATTAATAATGATCTTCATTATAGCTAGTTAGCTTGTTGATAATTTCCTGGAAATCATTAAGATGTTTCGATACTAATTTTCCAATCTTCAACTACAAGTTCATAAGTCCTTAATCAGAGAGGCCTTGTTATGAGTAGTCTTCTTTTTATACATACCTTCTAACTTATTCCATAGCTCAAAAGGATCTATTTCCTAAGACACATATTTGAATATATTGATATTAATCCATTGTCTTATAATGCCCATAGTTTTTCACTTCATCTTTTCCCATTTTTTGTTTGACATCTTTTCATGTTTTGAAGGAACATCATCCTTCACACCTCTGTTCACATCAATAGGATCAAAGAGACCTTTGCAATACAAAATGCCCCCTATCATGAGACTCTGTATTGAGTAATTTGATGATAATAACTTGACCATAGAGTTGTTTCCACCTTCAATTACAATGGCTATGATACCATTTATTGGGAGACCAATACATAACACTCTAAACGATCAACCAAGTATTAACAACAAAAAATAACTTTTCAAATTACAGCAACAAAAAATATGAGAATATGAAACTAACGATGAAACAAAAACCAAGATTTAACGTAAAACACCCTCCAATATATAGGAAAAATCATGGGGCAAATTGATAAATAAATCCACTAAATTCAGTAAGGATTTACAAAAAAAGTTGATCTTTCATCCTCCCATAATAATAAGTTGTCTTACAAAGTTTCAAGATTGAAACTAAAGTTGATATCAAAATTAATAAACCCTCAAACCAATTCTAAAAACAATCAAACTTGTCCTTGCTTTGTTTTTCCTCACTTTCGGATGTTATGTTTGCACTCTCTATCTTATATGTAGAGCAAAGCTGAAATGAACTATTTATAGGCACCTATGGCTTAATAACTAAGGCAAAATTCTAACTGAACTTAATTAGCTAGACCACATCTTATCCTAATTAGATTACATCATATTATCTAATAACATGACATCCTCATCAAAATAGGACTCTATCTGATAAGATTTATCTACATTACAACTAAGAAGATAAGAGATTACATCTATCTAGGAATGATACATCGATATCCTCCCATATAGTCTTTATATTTTAAAGTTGATGTATATCTATTATGATCGCATTTGCCACGTCATCTAATATCTCAAAATAGCGTTGGACACTCAACATTGAAGAGTAGTATACTTCTAAAATGTTTGAAGAATATTGTACATCACATGACATCAAACATAGGAAAATCAAATCAGGGACTCCACAACATAATGGGGTTACTGAGAGGATGATCATAACCATTGTGGAAAAAATTCATTGCCTGCTTAGAATGTCTATATTGCTAAAGATATTTTACGGAGAAGCAGTCTGAACAATGATCTACCTGATCAATCAAGTTCCTCAAATTTGTCATTTTCTTGGCCACCTACCCTCTCTTCTTCACTAAGGAGTGTCAGAGAACAACCATTCCTCCTTTCTTCTCCATTTTTCTTTCATTTCTTACATTTTCAAGCCAATTTTCTTTAGTTTTAACCCCCAAATCACCTATTAAACACTAAATCATCAACCCAGAGTCCCTAAACTCACCATATCAACAAAAAAATTAGAAATAGATGAAGAAAAGGTATATGGGTGTTCTTGATGAATAGTACCCAAAAATTTATAAGGTTAGTTCATGGAGTTTTAATTATTTTTAGTACATGATTTTGATGTAGTTACATGTTTTGATTAACAAAATGCATGAAATTGAATTTGTCATGTAATATTATGAAAATAAAGAAGGGGAATTGAAGGAGAGAGAGAAAGAGAAGGAATAAGAAATTGATGATGAAATTGAAGTTTATAGAAGTTTAATTTGAAGATTTGGAAATCAATTTGGTATATATTCTTACAATTCTATTGTTTCCTAAAAATTGCATATTAGGAAATTTAGGGTTCTCGAGTAAAATTAGGAGTTTATGAATTATTGCTAAAAATATTTAATTGGATGTTAAATGAAGTGTATATTTGATTAATTAAGATTTTGGACTTATAATTTGTACTTTCCCTCATTGGCATACATTATGTTTGAATTGAGAAACTTGATATGCATGTTATTTTTTATTAATTGGTGAGATGAATATGTTTTAAATGTTGTATGAATTAAAATAAAACCAATAACGGAAGAAAAAAAGACTTTTACTTTGGCCGAATCTAGAATAGCTTGAATTGATTATTATGAACTTTTATTATGAAATTTCAATGGAATTTAATTAGATTTGTCCCTAGTAAAATAGATAGGAATTGAAGGAATGGCATGCCGATTAGGGAGTTAGCAATACTGCGTCATGATATATGTTACCGGATTGTATGGCTTCGAGAGCTTGGTTCTAGTGTAAAACATTTGATTTGTGTTATGAACTGCATGGCTCCGAGAGCACAGTTCCAATATGAATGCATATAAAAAAAGGATCGTATGATTCCGAGAACTCAATATTGTATTTGAAAAAAAATCTCGCTTATCCAACTCAGTACGTGATACAATTCTGATGGATTTTACCTTGGAGCAATTACAGAAAGTAGATAAATGCATGAATAATGATTAAAGAACTTCAAATGAAAGTACTAATTTAATGTACAAATTATTGATCATTGTATAATTAGATGTAAATTATTAAAATAAATATATTATTGTATTTCATGACTTGATTTTAAATGGCTATTTATGCTTAGAAAGAAATTAAGATATTTATATGTGACAAAAATTATATATTATGCATATTATGGTTGAATGAATTGAATTGAATGTGAAATAGAGTTACTTGAACACCACTAAGCATATAACTTAGCGTGTGGATTTCTTTCTGCGCATAAGTTTTGAAGAGAATTAGAATAAAGTTGTGGTGAATTTACTATAAGACAATAATCACATAGAGGATCCCAAAAGAATTAGAGTTGGATATACTATAAATTTTTATTTTTGTTTTTGGTTATGACATGTACATATAAAGAAGTGAAGGATCTTACAGGATTTTATTGTGAATTATATATGAATATATGAAAGTTATGTATGAAATCTGGTTTAGAAGTGTTGAAATGTATTGGAGGATGGGTAAATTATTTTGTCAAGGAGTTTGACGTGGAGATGGATAGTTGAGTAACATGCATAAAAAGTGTAATGAAGTTTCTTGTAGGAAGTTTTAAGTAATATAGAGGAAACTCTATCTAAATTTTTTATTAAGTAAATAGTGATTGTTAGATTAATAAGGTTTTAAATAGAAAATGTTATAGTTTGAAGTATTAGGTATTTAAGAATATGATAACACTCAGTATGTTGATTTAATTATCGGGTATGAGGTGATACAGTCACAACATCCAAAAGTGAGCATTAACAAAGAAATGACAAAGAGAGTTAGATTCTTATCCTTGTTTGATTATTTTTAGGATTGGTTGAGAGTTTGGTAATTGTAATATTAACTTTGGTTTCAATTCTGAAATTTTATAAAACAACTTCTTGTTGTGAGGGGATAAGAAATCAACTTTTTTTGTAAATCCTTATTGAGTTCAATGGATTTTTTTTTGATTTGTTCCACGATTTTTTCCCTCTATACTGGAGGTTTTTTCACTTTAAATCTTAGTGTTTATTTCGTCGTTAGTTTTTTATTCTTTTGTTATTAGTATTTGGTTGATCTTTTAGGGAATTTTGTATTTATCTCTCAACAAATTAGACAGAGTGGGTTATGGTTAGGGGATAAAGAGAGGGAATCTACAGATCTAAGTTGTTAATCAAATGGAAGTACCTTGCAAATTTTGAGTTTACAACTTTACATAGGAATCAACGAGCTTTCTCTATAAATAATTTCCTAATTCTACCTTAAGGACAAGGTGAGTTTGAAATGGCTGTAGATTATATTCTTTACTGTGTCAGCATTTCAATTTTGTATTTAGGTCATTTAAGTCTCTTTCATGTCATGTGTATCCTTGCCATCACTCTAAAAAGATGAGCTGACAAAGTTTGTTATAGCGTCAGGAAAAGGGGTTCTATACACACTATTCTACGCTTTCCGCCACTCATGCAGCTTTCCCTGAATATATAGTCATGGTCTATCAATTTTCACACAGAAACACATTCATTCAGGTTGAGATTCTTTGTCCTAATTATCCCGATTCTGCCTGATGTCTGTTAGACATAAAATGACATCATTTTAGAGCGTAAACAGAGTTAGAACAGAGTATTTAGGACAGAGAATCTGATACATTTATTATATCTGTTTACACATGAAATGATATAATTTTGGAATATAAATAGAATTAGAACAAAGTATTTGAGACAGAGGATCTGACACACATTCATAACCAATTGTTGCTTGGTCAAATACATGTCAAGTTTGGTATTTTATGGTTTTCTCATTATCAGGCTTTACTTCACGTGTCTGACAATTTTGGGGAAATATATTTCTTTCTCATCTTTGTTCCCTGTTTTCAGTTTGTGTTTATCTTCTTTAATGATTTCCTTACCTCTAAGAGTGGCGTAAGGAATTGACCCAATAGGCTCAATGGCAAGGGCAGCTTATATAGTTATATACCTATTCCTAGATCTGATTATAGCACATAATTAGTCTGTATTAGTCATTTCAGGATGTTATCAACTCAAGATGGGATTGGATTTGAGATTGAAGAACCGAAGAAAAATAATCACTTTCAACTTTTGTGGTCCATATTTCGATTATGGAATTAGGTATACATACTCATCTCGTACCGGAATAATTTACCATCCAAGCTTTAGTTTGGAAACAGTTTAGGTTTCCAATTAACAGTTTCCATATTTGAGTTGCAGCACTGGTAAGAAAGGTGTCTTCTTTATCGAAAAGCTATACATTTAACAGATGGGATTGGTTTTTCCTTGGGGATTCCATGAAAGTGAAAGAGTTAACTTATGGCTATAACTTTTGATTAATTTGCAGGCAGAATAGACTGATTCCTGCTGGTGAGCATGCTCTTACTCATATATCGTTAGCTGTTATTCAACCAGTTGCTTCTTACAACATTCATAATGCTTAGCGTGGCGACAGAACGTACATCTTACATGCATGGGATTCTACTTCAGCAGAAAGTTGGTCATGGATAGAGGACTGAGTTGTATGCTGCACATTACGAGTACTTGATCAGGATATGGAAACATGTTAGAAGGAACGTTAAATGACATGCAAACCTGATAAGACAACTTTAAAGCATTTGAACCCATTACTAGAAAGCCAAAAAAAGCAATGAGAGTAGAAGGAGAAGCTTACTGCCCATAAGTCTCGAACGTCAACTACAGTTGATGGATTCAGACCTATATCTGACCACGAAGCGCTGATGTTTGCTTGTGAAGATCCTCTGTTCCATAGCACCACACCCACCCCATTCTTGCTAAGAGGACCAGCCCACACCTGTAAACAACATATTCCATCAATACTTATTATGTACATGAATAAGTGCTTCAACACAAATGATAGTAACCTCAAGATCCCCATCTTTCTTCACCTTCTTCCCCTGAACTCCAAGCTTATCTGTTTGTAGCCAAAATTGATGAGGACATACTTCTTTTTATATCTGTTTTTATGCATTGTAAATTTGTAATGTATCTTTTGTTTCAACAATGGAGTGCATGTTATATTCAATGCAATGCTCACAATAATGTGACATTATATAATATGAAATTTGCTCTGCAGAACGATCTTATTTTTCCTTTCTTTTCACCTTGGTTGACTGCAATAACCTCTGTGTTGCTGAGCAGCTGGAAGGTCACATTATCCATGGAGCGGACGTCGCACCCAATTATCAGGGGAGACTACACCAGAAAGGAAATTTCCATGTGGTGAGATTAAATGGAATGCCACACTTCTCATCAAGTATTAATTTAAAGACTTAAGTTTTGAGTCATACTTTAACCAAAGCCCATATGCTGAAGTGAGAACGATACTCTTCCATGGTCATCCCACCATTTCCTACCTCAAGCATGTCAGGATCTAATCCATGGAAAATATTAAGTCAGCAGAACATCTCCTGATTTGATTTTCCATCACTCAAGCAAACTGCACTATCTAATACGCTTTTATACTTGTAATGCTAGACATAATTTCTTGAAATTGCAGTACGCTAAACAAAGAAGTGAGATGTGAGGATTAATCTCATCTTTAATTGTCAATAGTGGTAAGAATTTAACAGCTTGTGAGTTGATAGTACCATTCCAACCGCCAGGCCTAGCATATGATGCCCATTTGTCATTTATGTCTGCAATAGATGTCATGCTAAACAAGAAAACAATTCATCAGTAGTTTCTCTAGTTCCCCAATGGTTGTTACAGTGTATCAAATGCCAACTTCCCTTGATATCCATATTGTGAATGCGTTAGGAGAAGCTTGAATAAACTCATTTTATTTACCTATTCCATTTGTCTTCAATATCCCCAGTTGTTCTCCAACTGTTACCTACACTTGCTGCCCAGGTTGCTGGATCTTCTTGACCCCTATATCACCAAACATTTAAAGGAAGGATGACCAAGAATGGAACTGGTGTTAGTATTGTTTCTTCTTTTTTTTTTTTTTTGGGTTCTTTTTGGTGTCTCCTAATGCTGAAGATAAATTTCACTTACCATTCACATAGAGAAAAAAATATGGGCCTCCCAGAGTTCAATAAAGCCTTAGTCATCTTTGGATACCTATCCACAACAGCATATAAACTTCTTATCTTGCTACCAGATGAAATCTCACCTTCCCTACCAAGACACTTCCTACTCGTGTACGGTTAGTGGACCAAGAAGTAGATCAAGATTACCTTTCTTTTGGGCTTATAGAATTATCATTGCAGTTGTCATACTTCAGATAATCGATTCCCTGCATAAAGTTATTAAATGATTGATGAAATCCTCAGTTTCATGAACAAAAAAGGAACAACAACCATTTACTGAAGTGGTTGTTTGAAAGGAAAAAACAGTCGTCTACACTCGTATTAGTTCTTCTTCTTCCCCTGCATCTGAAAACTGGAAGAAACAAACTTACCCAGGAGGCAAAAGTATTGGCATCCCGCTCCTCGTAGCCAAGTGAGCCAGGCATGCTCTTGCTGCAAGTTTGTGTCCTGACAGATAAACGTTTTCAACTAAAACAATTGGTCGGCAAAACGAAGGTTGAATGGCGATCTAAATTGTTAGTGTTAAGGAAATTACGTACCCTGCATCGGAGTAAATTCCAAGCTTGAGTCCCTTGCTATGAACATAGTCTGCAAGTGCCTTAATGCCTGAAGGAAATGTTGCAGCTTTAGCCACGAAATTTCCCTGTCAATAACAAAAGAAAATTTTCATGAGGTTAAATGGGTATTGCAGAGGTACTCCAACCACCTTATTGTTAGTCTAAACTCTTGATGTTTTGAGCTAGCAAGAACAAGAAATCATCGTGAAGATTCATCTTTTACAGGTCCAAACCATGAACTAGTTCATGATATACCAGAAGGATGAGACCAACATTACAATAGAGAGAAGTTCCAGCGTTTTTATTTTTTTTGGGTCTATGATCCGAAGTATTGAAAAATAAGAACTAACTGAAGATGAAAAGAAAACAAAGATGTCAATAATAATAAAAAAAATACCTCAGAATCTCTGTTTAGCTCGGCCCAGCAGTCATCTTGAGCAGATGAACAATAAAAAGGAATCATTTTTATCCTTTATACAGTATATAAGTACAGTAAAAATGTACCATGATTAATACTTACCTATATTTACATACTCGTATCCTACAGCAGAAAGACCACTTGAGACCAGTGCATCAGCTGTTAACAGCATACATCACGGAGAAACTAAGCATTGATAATAAGATACGAAACAGAGGAATTAACAGAAACATAAATAAACGAAATTGTATTTCTGAGAAGTTCATAATGTACCCGTTTCCTTAATAATAGTCTCATTGATTTGGCAGGCAAAATGATTCCAGCTACTCCATCTGATCTTCCACCACCAGCAACAACACCCCAGATGAAATCCGAAAATTAGAAAAGAAAAATAAAACCTACTGAACATAATTGCTTGTAGTTACTCACTACTGCCTTGAGTTTCCAAATACTATTTATACCAACGAATCAGAATGTTTGGTTTTGGATTGATTAGTTGTTTTTCACAAGGAAAGATGTGTCTTTTGCCTTCTTGGAAGTGTTTCACTTGGAATCAAATGTTTTAACTAAATTGGGTGTGGGATTACATTTACTAAGAAGACATTCCATTGTAAGTATGATGCATATAAGAATGAAACACAACACGAAACAGAAAAGAAAAGTAAAAGTTACCCCATTTGGGGAGTTCGACCAAGGCCATTCTCAATAGCTTTCCTTCTGTCAATCACCTTCACAAAAGATGGTCCACCTGATGTTATTGAAGGAGATGATCTCTTGATTGTATTTGTCGAAATGAGTTGTCGAGCTCCACCGGCCGTCGCATCGTTGGCTAACACCAACAGTATCAATGATATTACAATAGCAGGTGTCGTACTACTATTACTAGTAGTACCCTCACCCCAACACCAGAAGTTGAACTTCTTCTTCTCAGATGGCAAGAGATGAGCCATTGAGTAGAACAAACGCTGGTGCAGGTGGAATGGATATACAAATACTATATATATATAGATAGAGAAAGCTAATCATATTACAACTTTGATGATTTGATGACTTCGGACAATGACAGACAAACTAACCAAGTCCCAGCCTTTGCTGTCATCAACTTTTCTTAACGTGCACACAGACACACGTAGGGCTATATATTATTGCTATAAAACGTAGACTACAATCTCATCTGCTCATCATCGTGATCATCATCAAAAGACTTTCTATGATGAAGTGACGTAAACAAGAAGCGAGAACTGTGATATGGATGCCTACACCTCGTCCTCATCGTATGTGTCCATTCCCTTCACCGTGTCTGACATAAACTCGTCTTGTAGGTATTGTCTATAATATCATGGCATTTGCAGGATTCTTACATCATTCACTGTGTTTATGGATTTAGCGGTGAACGCTTAATTCATGTGACTACAACACATGTTAGCATTCCTCCATCTTTTCTATAATATAATTTATCAATTCCCCTTTGTTCGACGGACAAAAACAAAAGGCCAAGT
>JAOSBK010000204.1:6797426-6826016 GCA_027568895.1 Erythroxylum shatona
ATATATCAAAGATGTATTGAAAATCCTTTTGGGTAAATATGCCAGTAATTTATAAGATTATTTGCCCTTACATAAACTTAGAGTTTATCGGTATGCGAAATCTTGGAGATTTCCAACATATAAGCTTCTAAGTGTGTAAAACCTTGTCCATTGGATTGATATGACCATGGTGGTTGAGTTAAATGTGTTCTAATGCCTTAGAGGTGATTAGACATGATTTATAGACTTATTAGATACTTAGATAGCTTATGATTAATATACATAAGGGCTTATTTGCCAATTGTAAAAATGCAAAGGACTTAAATGTAATTTTTCAATTCTTGGAGGACCAATACGCAATTTTATAAAGTTAAGAGGCTTAATTATTATTCCCAAAAGTTTGAGGAGCAAAATAAAAATAAAAGTTTTTGAGATTCCCAAATTTTGGGCTTAATTGCAAATTTAGGAAAAGTTTAGAGGATAAAATGGTAATTTCACATAACCTAAGGGCAAAAAGGTAATTTCACCATATGTTGGTCAAAGAAGAGTCAATATTCTAGACCCTTCTCTATGTAAGGTTGTGCACTCGATTACTAAAGACTTAAAACATGTTGTTTTAATCAAAAGAAGGGAAAAGAAAGGAGAAGAGAGGAGAAGAAGAAGCTAGTTTCGACCATCCCTAAAATTCCACCCTCTTTTTGATTCTCTAACCTAAAGCAAGGGGTTATATGCTAATTTGGGGTTAAGGAACTCAAATCTATCATTAGAATTGAGAAATTCTCAAAGGATTTGAAGATATCATCAAAGTAAAGTTTAGGTAAATTTTGTCTCATCTCTCTCTCTACATTAGGATTTTGAGTTTGGTGTTAAGATATGTTATTTTCCGTGATTGAATATGCATGAAACATGGTTTAGATGAATGAAATGTGTCTGGAGAGGGTTCTTTAAGCTAAAACCGAAATTGACCCCTTTTGGCAAAAGTTAGTGAATTTTTAAATATCTTTTGAAATTGATGTCTAAATGAATTCTATAGTGTTAATTGTACATGTATAATGTGAATTGATGATGAAAAATGAAGAAGAAGTATGTTGGATAGGCTTGGTCGAAATGATGCAAAAAGGAATGGATGAATGTGATGAGTTGTGTAATTATGATAAATGTAGCTTAAATGAAGGGAATTGGATTGAATGGAGTGGTGAAATGTGTCATTGTTTGGAAGTGTTTACTATATAACAAGATAGGAGCATGAGTTACTATGATAAAGCCTTGAAAATATAACTTGAAAGTCATACACATTGGTTGTTTGATAAAATATCTAAGTGAACTTGGCTTAGGATTTAAGGATTCAAAATGATATACATTGAAAGTGGCTTTTATGTTTACTTGAAGTAAACTTGAATTGCTGCTTAGGTTAATGAATAATGGCCTAATGTGCTTGGCTAAAAATGTACCTAATTATGTTTTGAAATGAGTAAGTATTAAAGGCATTAAATGCCTTAGAAAACGCAAAACAAAAGCTAATAGGAATAGTAAGGAAGTAACCATATAAGAAGCTTAATGGTTGAATCCTATAGCTTAAAGAGAGCGTTATTGTGTTTTATACACTTATATGATGGTATATAAATATGAAATTCATGTTTTAAGTAGTAAGTACATTGTATCTTCTTTTTATGTATAAACGCTTGGGAGTTATGAATCAAGGAGCTCGTATCGAGGATTGTTGAAGTTAAGGGAGTGTATATATTCTTTTGAGGTGAGTTGGGGAAACTATATCTCTCAAATATGATTAGAACATCCTAAGACATGCATGATGACTTGTATGTGAATTTTGAACCTAGTTAATGCATGGTAGAATTGAATCTCAAATGGGAGCTAATATGCTTACGTATTTAAGAAACAAAATTATTTTCAAACTGAAGTTTTTATTAGGTATTTTGAAAAATGATATTATTTTCAACAAACCTACATTTAAACTGCAAAGGACAATGTTTTATTTTCTGAAACTACATTTTTGAACAACTTTGCACTTGTAGTGAAAAAGAAGACTTTTATTGAATGAAATAATGTTTTGGAATTTACATATGCATAATCGAGTCATGTATGATGCGTGTATTTGTTCTTTTTTGACTTAGAGCTATGACACAGTTTTATTTTATCGGTTGGACTGATAAATAAAGGCATGGTGCTTTATTTGATTTTTGTACTTAATTTTTATATATGATTTTGTGATTGGTGAGGAAATAATTGGCCAATTGTATTCTAGGTACAACTGATTAAGTAACCCCGTACCCTTAACGTTGGTACATAAAAGTCGAGTCCCTGTATCAATACTTTTCTACGGGACTTATGGGTGATTCCACACCTAGGGTTTGGATACTGATGATGTCATCACCTAGGATCATGACACTCTTATCGACTATAGTCTGTACTTATCACGGATGAAAGTCGAGCTAACACTAGAAGTCAGTGGTATGCAGATTAGTTTGACTGACTAGTGATGACACACATGATTATTTTAGCTTATTCTGATATTTTTTTCTAACAAGATTTGATTTATACATGTGATGTTTTTCTGCTTTTGTGTACCGGAATAGGAACCTATGCTTACTCAATGAGTGATTCATAGGCTTGGCCTATATAGTTCCTATCTAGTATATGTTAAGTCATAGGTTAGGCCTATGTGTTTCTGTATAATGTATGTTCACCTCATAGGTTATTTATACTGCCTTGGTGTGTATCAAGATCTATTTGCGATATATGTTTTTCCTACTCACTAAGTACATAGTGTACTCACCCCTCCACTTTCCAACCATGCAGGTTAATTTATTGAGCTTGAAGCTCTGAGTGGATCGTGCGGTCTTTTGACATTTCGGGGTATTACTGCGCATAGGTAGTTTACCATTTTGAACTTTAGTTGCATAGTAGCTCATGAACTATTTTACTATTTTTATTAGATTAATTATATTGATATGCTTTATGATTTTATAAATTAACTCTTGAGTATTTTGTTGTTGTAAAAGACTTTATGTATGAACTTTTGATACTATTGTTAAGATTGCTTTGAGTAGACTTTAAAGTCTTGAAGTTATAGGAAATTTTTTGATGTGAATATAAAAAGTGTGTTTAAAATTGGTTGTAGGTATATGATTGAGTTTTGGAATTTTTAAAATACAGTCATTGTGCTGCCTAATTTTTTTTAAAAAAGAGAGATATTCAGTTAGCCTTTTATAGTCAGATTAAGGATATCATAAGTGTCCTTAACTCGGGTATGAGACGGTTGTCATTGGCCTCATGTGGTATTGGGTCGTGACATGGAGTGTTTTGATTTATCTAGTTTTGAAAGGTTAGATTGGAATTGAATGACATGGTTACATAATTCTTAATTTGTTATTCTTAAAATTAGTATAGGCAAACAAAAAGTCTCTAATTTTGGTCAATTTTTTAGGAAGTATTATTCCACTTAAATCCCTGGGCTATACATATTACATTAGAAAAATGACTTCAAAATTTAAGACTTTGTGTTTAATGCTTGTTTGAAAAATGACAATGTTTTGATGGGTTTATGCTGAATTAGTGTGGGTACTACATAAAGGCATTCCTTCAAATTCATTGTTAAGGAAGTGGTCCATAAGTGCAATTCAATTTATTTCGCAGAGTTCCTTTAAAGTTTTCAAAAATTAGACATTTGAATTAGTAATTTTACAAACACTTCCAAATATTGAAAATTTTAATCCTCAATAAACCTTTATTCATCAAATAACATATTTGAAATATGAATTTGTTAAAATATTAGATACTTTAGAATTTATTTAATGTTTATTTATTATTTAAATTAATTTATGATTATTTCAAATATATAAATTATAGATTATTATATGTATTCAAAATTTTCTTTAATTGCAATAAATAAATTTTGGTTGTATATAAAATAAGTGCTCCACAAGGAGTAGATATAAATAGAATTTTTCGAGTTATGGTGTCAATGATACAATCATACAACTAAGAAATAATCAAAGTACTTTGACACCAACCTCGTGGACGTGGCTCTTGCATATATGTTAAATGTGTTATATTACATATGATAGACATGCATATTGTGCAATTATGTATGGTCAATACTTGAATTGCTAGTTTTTGAATTATTGATGAATTGTGTTCGATAAAATTGAAATGTGATGGATGAAATTGAATTGTGTATGATATAATCATACAAAATGAGTTACATTACATATGATGGACAACAATTGTTGCCCATGACATGATGCAAAAGATCATGAGCCACAAATGGAGTTTATAAGCAATCGTCTAGAGATTTTAAGATGTCAACTGCTATTTGACAAAAAGCAAAACTTTCCTCATGTATTAGCTTTTTCCCTTTTCATACTTGTTGAAAAATAATTATCATTTTATTTTGTTTATAACGCTACTTTTATTGTCTTGCAACTTACAATTTCTTAATGGGATCAATTCAGAACTAGTGTTCCAAAATTGTAAAGGTTTACAATTCGAATTTTAAGTCAATGTATGAGCCAGCAGCCTATGGAAGGAGTTGGAGCCCATTGGAATTCACCATTCCATGAAAAGGAATAGATTGGAGAGACTAAATGACTTGGTCTTTGTCTGTTACAATTTAAAGCCTCATTTGCAATAAATGAGATGCACTCCAAAGTTTCAACCAAAGATTGATTAAAAAGCCAAAATGTATCCCAAGGCTAGATGGTACTTTAATGGCTTATCTTTGATCCTAAAAAATTCCCAAAATAAACTCAACATATGAGCTAAATGGAAATGTTATTTCGGTCTTGTGAGAAAGATAAAGATAATTGGCATCTAGGAGGAAGACAAAAGAAAAAAATAGCTAAAAATTGTGGGAGACAAAGAGAAAGCAGCAGCAGCTGGGAGAAGAAAAGTTTGTCGAAAATCTCTCAACTTTTAGACAAAATTATGGTTAATAAAAACCTCTTGAATTGTCTAAATTGTCCTTGTGTAAATAAAGCCAAGAAACGTAGTGTAAAGGTAACTTAGTCATGAGGCTTAAAACACATCTTTATGTTCATGTCATAGACAACTCATATTATGACAAGGTTGGCCATGTAAATTTAATTTAAATAGCCACTTTCTAATTTATCTTATATTTCAAAATAATTAAATATTTGACCCAATTGCCATATAACTATACCATATAATTATATGCATTATTTTGTTGAGAAATAAATTTATATGATATGTTATACATATCAAATAAATTTATCTAGGATTAAATTTGTTATCTAATAACATTTATTCTAATACCATATGACGACCAAAATAATTTTAACACTTAAAATTGATTTTATCGTCATATTCATATTTCCATATGATTTACTAGAATAATTTCCTTTTTTCTAATCAAATCTTTTCTAGTGTAACCCATTGGAATCCATGTCATGTTGACAACACAATTAAAACCCCTTTTAATTCTATACATCATAAGTGGTATCTAGCAAAATACATTATAATTACTCAAATGATAGATGATAAATATTATACACAAATCACGATCCCGAAGCAAAAATTGCCCATGTCAATTTCTTGTCTCATAATATCTTGAATAAATGTAAGATTGGAATATGTCATTCCTACCATTTTATTCCTTCTTGATTTCCAAAGTAAATCGTAACTATGATTAACTCCTTAATCATATCGCATGCATACAATATTACTTTATCAAGGGGCCCATAGATATTATTGCTCATATCTTATACGAGGGACAACGGTATTCTTGATGAACATTTATCCCCTATTCAAGTCACACATACTGTTGCATTATCTGTATAGCTACTTATTACTGTTAGCGTTGGACAACACCAACAAATACACATTTTTCATGTACGGAAATGAACATCTCATACCATAGAATTCACGACATGTATGAAACATTAATGACATAAACACAATCCTAATAATGTTTCATTTAAGGTCTATCGAATACCATAATCTCCATTGCTTATCTATGTGGTTAAATCGATAACTCCTTATCGAATGGTTTGCAGAACATCACCATCATTTAATCCACACACTAATCTTTTAGTGGTCAATTAATATTCCATGTTAATTACCAAGATTAGCGACATTTCAGAGTAATCATTATTTTCCATTATAGAGTTCTACAATTCGAGTCCTCAACTCGAATAATCCATAAACAATGAAAACTTATGGAACAAAACGATATAAATCATTCAATTCATGAACATAACTATTAGAATACAACCATCCAATGATTAACTTCTAGATTATAACACTAACAATCTCCCACTTGTGCTAGAGCCAATCCTAATACATCTCTATGCATAAAAGCTCTAACCAAGTGTAGCCTCACAAACAAAATGCATCTTTATGCATAAAGAAAAATATATTCAAAGCCAATCTCCAACGTATCTAATACCCATTGATGTAGTGTGAACTACATGTTTGGCTTCAGAAAGAGGTTTTGTCAGTGGTTCAGCAGTGTTCCCGACCAAATAAACTCTGCAAACCTTTTCATCACCCCTCTCTACGATCTCTCATATATCGTCGTAGAACATGCTTGAACCTTTGGTGTAACCTAGGTTCCTTCGCTTGAGCAATGGCTCCATTGTTATCACAATAGAGTTCAATTGGTCCAGCGACACTAGGAACTACATCAAGTTTGGAGATGAACTTCTTGATCCAACATCCCTCTTTGGCCACTTCGGAAGTAGCTATGTATTCTACCTTGGTAGTGGAATCAGTTGTGGTCTCTTGTTTAGAACTTTTCTAGCTCACAGCTCCTCCATTGAGGATGAACACATACCCCGATTGCGATCTCATATCATCACGGTCGGTCTGGAAACTAGCATCAGTGTGATCCCTTACAACGAGCTCAGAATCCCCACCATAAACAAGGAACATATCCTTAGACCTTTTTAGGTACTTGAGGATATTCTTGCTTGTAGTCCAATGACCTAGGCCTAGAGTAGCCTAATATCTGCTAGTCATACTCAAAGCGTATGATTCATCAGGGCGAGTGCATATCATGATGTACAAGATAGAGCCAATTGCTGAAGCGTATGGAACTTTACTCATCAAATCCAGCTCACCAGGTATTGAAGGACACTAGTTCTTACTGAGGTGAATACCATGTGACATGGGCAAGAAACCTTTCTTGGCATCCTACATGTTGAACCTCTTCAACACTTTGACAATATATGACTCTAGCTCAATCCAATGAGCCTAATGCCCAAGATATAGGCAGTCTCACCCAAATCCTTCATTGAGAATACCTTCATCAATGAAGACTTGACGAACTCCAACAAATGAATGTCATTCCCGATGAGAAGTATGCCGTCCACATATAACATCAGGAAGATTATTGCATTCCCACAAATTCTTTTGTACACACAAGGTTCTTCCTAGCACTTTACAAAATCAAACCTTTTGATTTCCTTGTCAAAGCAGTTGTTCCAACTCCATGACGCTTGCTTCAATCCATAAATGGATCTTTGATAACTTTTGGATCCACAAAACCCTCTGGTTGTGTCATATACACATCCTCTTCTAAATCTCCATTTAGAAAAGCAATTTTGACATCCATTTGTCAAATTTCATAATCATGAAAAGCTACAATTGCTATAAGGATTCGAATTGACTTAAACATAGCCACTGGCAAGAAGGTCTCATCATAATCAATCCCTTGAATCTGTTTGAAATCTTTAGCAACTAGTCGTGCTTTGTAAGTAGACAAATTTTCATCTCTGTCTGCCTTCCTTTCAAAAATCTACTTGTTTTCAATGGGTTTACCCCAATAGGAACATCAACCAAGTTCCAAACTTGGTTGTCATTCATGGACTGTATTTTGGATTTCATCGCTCCATGCCATTTTTCGAAGTCTGGCCTTTCCATCGCTTCCTTATAGGCCAATGGATCTTCGATGTCCAACATCGTCACTTCATGTAGTCCCATATACCTCTCAAGTGCACAGACTATCCTAGTTGACCTTCGCAGCAAAACTACTACTAGTTGACCTTCATAACTCCTTGTGGTTCAAGTTCAACTTCGAGTTATGTCGATTCAGTTGGAAGCTGGTCATGAGCCTCTTCCACAACTACTTCTGTATTTGACTCCTACTGACATAAGCATCTAGGAGTGCGTCAACGTGGCTCCCACTAGCCTCGTTATCTTGTTAGTGTTTCCTGAATTTCTTCAAGTCTAACATTACTCCCACTACTTCCCCTTGTAAGAAGCTCTTTCTCCAAGAACACACCATGTCGAGCAAGAAATACTTTATTCTCTAACTTGTGATAGAAGTAGTATCCTTTAGTCTCCTTAGGATACCCCACAAAGAAGCACTTGTTTGATTTAGGGCAAGCTTGTCAGACGTTAAACGTTTGACATATGCCTCGCAACTCCAAATCTTTAAGAAAAGACATGCTAGGCACTTTGCCAAACCATATCTCATATGGTGTCCTTTCCACGGACTTTGATGGAACCCTGTTTAGTGTGAATGCAACAATTTCAAGTGCATATCCCCAAAAAGAGATTGAAAGTTCTGTTTGACTCATCATATATAGAACCATGTCTCACAAAGTTTGATTTCGCCTCTCAAAAACACCATTTCATTGTGGCATTCCAGGAGGGACGAGTTGTGAGACGATCCCACACTCTCTAAGATAAGCACCAAACTCATGACTCAAGTATTCGACTCCACGATCTGATCACAAGACTTTAATCTTCTTGTCGAGTTGGTTCTCAACTTCATTCTTGAATTCTTTGAACTTTTCAAAAGATTCAGACTTATGTCTCATTAAATAGACATATCCATATCTACTGAAATCATCAGTAAACGTGATAAAGTATTGAAAACCACCTCAGGCATTGGTACTCATTGGTCCACATACATCAATATGTATTAGACCCAATAAGTCACTTACCCTCTCACATTTCTTGGTGAAGAGTATCTTGGACATTTTGCCAAGTAGACTAGATTCACATGTCCCAATCGATTCCAAATCGAATTGACCAAGAAGTCTTATTTCTTGCAATTTCTTGATGTGCTTCTCATTTATATGACCTAGGCGACAATGCCACATAAACTTTTTCAAGAAACCCTTTTAACCCTAGTTTTGTCAAAAAGTAAGGAGGGATTTTCGTTTTTCTGGTTTTTGAAAAAGATCCACAATTGTTTTTTTTCATCTTCCTCTGTCCACGATTTCCCAAACTTGCGATTTTCTTCTACCATCTGACAAGAATCAAAAGCTTTGCCATTTAGCTCATGTATTGAGCAATAAATGCCCATTTAAATGGTTTATTTTTGGGAATTTTAGGATCAACGATAACCCATTGAAGCACCAACTAGCTTTGGGAACCTTTGGGCCTTCTAATCAATCTTTGGTGAATACCTTGGAATGCATCTCACTTGGTGCAAAGAAGACACAACCGTGAGCAAAAAGAGACAGCCGTGAGGAAGGAGACAAAGTCATGAGATCTTCTATTTGGTTTGGAGACCAAGTTCAAGGTATAATGGTATACATGCTTTCACTCTGTGTTTTTTGGGTGTATGAATGGGTTGCATGACAAGATCCTTTGGGTTCTTGTTGGTTTTTTTTTTTTTTAACCACTTCAGCCCTCACAAAACTGACAGTATAAGCTAATTTTTTGCACGATCTTACTGATGGAAACTTTAAAGGAAATGTCAGAATGGTTGATTATGACTTGAATATCTAATCAGTTTGATAAGCAGACGTACCAATTTCGTAAGCATTAATGTGATACTCACCCAGCTCGAGGATCTCGAACAATTCTTTGGAGCCTCTTCACAGTCTCAATGTTGTGGGCAAAGACATCTAATCCAGAATGGACCAGAGTTTCCACTGCCTTTAGGTCACCTCGAAAATCAGATGTCAAACATTCAACCATGATCTCAGGCTTGAGTTCCTGCAAAAGGGTCAAGGGTGTAAATGTCCAAAGGGGTGTGACACCACTAATAAATATTCAAGCATAAGATAATTAGTCTGGAACCTTCATAGCTTTAACAGTCTCAGCAAAATGACCGCTACCACCATCAGGTAGATCATCACGATCTACACTAGTAAGAACAATATAATCCACTCTACATAAAAGGCAACAACACGAAAAGCAAGATTATTGAGTTGAGGAACTAGCTCAGTTTCATTAACGAAGGTAACATGATATGCAACAGTAAAAGGGGTTCGAGCGTAGAAGTGAATACCCCCAACTAGCAACGGCCATAGCAGTATTCAGAGGCTCCAAAGGATCAGGAGGAGGAGGATTTCTGCTGGTTTTAACAGCACAAAATCTACACCCACGTGTACATGTATCCCCTAATACCATTATAGTTGCCGTTGCAATTCCATCTCCCCCACCATTCCAACACTGTCATATTACCATGATGCTTAAGATTATCTAAACAAACACTGACACCAATAACAACAATGCGTATAAATCAAAAGGATATGAACTTTATGAACGAAACAAGTACCTCTCCAGTGTTATTTCCACAAATGAAAAAAAAAATACCTCTCCAATGTTGGGACATTGAGCTTCTTCGCAAACAGTATTGAGATTTAAGCGAGAGAGCGAGTTCTTGACCTCTTGAAACTTCTCCCCCTGAGGAGCTTTCTGCCTCAACCAATCTGGCTTCTTCAAGTTGGGATCTTTTCCGGTAAAGCCACCTGGGTATGGTCTACTGCTATTGCTTCGTTTCTTGGTTTTGTCGTCATTCACTGAATCACATCGTATTCTCAGAAAGCGAGTGTTGAAAGAGGAAGAGGGTTTTGAAAGATTGGGGACTGAGGAAGAGAAGGAAGACTTTGAAAGACTGAAACTGTATTGCTCCATCATGTCCTTACTAATTAATGAAGAACAAAGGTAGGATTGGAAATGGGACTCTGATTAATTTGAAGGAATGCTGATTTGGGGTCTCAAAGAGAGAACTACTCCTTGTTTTGAGTTAGTAGCAGTAGTTGCTGGTAGTTGGCTTCATCGAATTCTCCGTCTCTCCGCCAATTTCTTGCTCATGTGATGGCTGTCACCTTGGTTTAGTGTCTCGGGAGCCAGTTATTGAATCTGCATTTATCTAACTAAGCCCAAAAGGTTTTGTCAGCAGGTTGGTAATAGGTTGGACCGGGCCAGATAGTAGGCTGATTGGCACCTAGCCCAGCCCCTAACTTGACGTCTTTTTTTATAAAATAATATCATTTTGTTGCTTTCAATTAAGCCTGAATTTGGTCGAGCATGAACAATCCTAACTTGAGTTAAGAAATCCCAACCCATGATTCAATTAAGTCAACAGACCGAACTCGAGCTTAATTGTCGTCTAAATAAAAAGGTTTTGCTTTAAGGACTTTATAATTTCCAAATTTTTTCAAATTTAACATAAAATCAAAATTTTGGTAACTCCAAATAGACTCTAAAGATAAATTCAAAATTGCTTTTAAGTTTAATACTGTTTAGTTTAAAAACTATACTCCTCAAATTTCAAAGCATAATAAATTAAATATTTACCCCTTAATTTGAATTTTGTGGTGTTTATATAGATATTATATTAATACTTTCTTCAATATTAGAGCAACAATTGGAGCATGTTAAAACTTTCATCCATATTATGGTTTATAATTGTGTAGGGTGTTGTTTTCCTGGACTATATCTACCTGTTTTTTTGTTTACAAGAGGAAACTACAAAACTAAATTAACGCTACGGGGTATACTATGCCTTACGCATCTCAGCATAGTAGCTCCTGGATTTCAAAAGGGGGCTCTTGTAGGATATAAAGGCCCGGGCGACAAACGTCAGCGAGGTGAGCGAGGCTGTCCGCGCACTAGTTTTATTCCCTGAAAACGTGTTGGATCTGAATCGTCTACTCCCGTTGCAACAGCTGGTGGATATCTGTTACCAAAACAGAAACCTCTGTCAGTACTGCGAGCGGAGCACAAAGAATATTAATAACCTCGAGGGAGTCGACTTCGACCGCAACTTGGCGATATCCCAAGTCCCGGGCTAGAATGAGACTCGAATGCACTCCCCATAACTCTGCAGCTAACGACGAACCCCTAGCGAGGTTCTGTTGGAACACTCCTCGCCACTCCCCATTCCAATCACGGATCAGACCTTCCGAAGAAATCGTTTTGGAATCGGGGTTTCAAGCGCTATCAGAATTGACTTTCACCCATCCCGTCTCAGGCTTAGTCCACCCCACGAAAGAACCCACCGGTAAGCTCTGTGCTGAAAAAACACAATTCTCCATCATCCTGGCTCGTGCAATCTACCTCACGTAATCCATGATAACTCTGTGTCCCTCTTCCGGCCAAACAAAAGTCGGCTCAAACAGGCTATTGTTCTGTCATTTTCAGAAGAACCAACAAGTGACACCGAAAACCGTGGCCCACGCTTCCTGCTGCACCTGAACATGCATCGTGAAGTTACCTGACAATCAAGTGTCCACCTCTTGCTGGAAAAAACCCGTATCTACCACTTCCTATGAAAATTTACTCCAGATAGTTTTAACCCGTGTGCAGTCTCAAAACTTAACCTTGTCCAAACTCTATATACAAAATAACAAAATATCACCAATAAAGATAATACTTAGGGAATGGGCTAACCCATGGGCCAACCTTGCCCAAAATTTTTAAAATTAAAATTATAGAATAATTTATTTTTAATTACATGAAGGTTTGGGTTGCCCTTATCTAAGCTAGGCTTGATTATTTTAAGTGAAATGATGTTGTTTTTTCTTAAAATAATTGGAGTTACTAGAATTTTCATACAAAATTAATAAAGTAATCCACCATATTAACCGGGACCAAAAACCTTAGAAATCCAAAAAAACTTGATACAATATTTTAACTAAGAATTATAATATATAAAACTAAATATTTAATGTTAACTTTAAAAAATTAAACTATTGATTCCAAATTTAAAATATCTTTTAATTTTAATCATAATAAATAAATAAATTTGATTATAATAATTAAAGAATTTTGTTACAATTTTTAAAAGTTATCTAAATTGATATTAATAAATGCTTACAGTATATCATAACAATATTAAAATTAGTACAAGTTTTGTGTAGAGTAGAAAAATTATTCTTTAAAAATATATATAAAAAGAATAAATAAGTCATGAAGAATAAATAATAACCATAATATTACATCTGACTTTAAATTATACCTTATTAAATTTAATTCACCCTAAATAAAATTAATTACACTGATAAAACAAATATAATTAATCATTAACTAAAGCTAAATTAGTAAAACTCTTAATTTTATCCAATTCTTAACCCTAAAATTCACAAAACTCTTAATTTTACCCAATTCCTAACCTTAGAATTCACAATTTCCTTACACAAAACGCATAATTTCATCCCTCTTCATCATCTTTTTGGCACCCATCTTCACCATCACCAATGTTCCTCTTTATCCCTCCTTATTTTCTTCCTATATAAAGCTCAACCCTCTTTTCTCTTATATGGTAACTACTAATTACTTGATCTCCCTTCTCTTGCGTACTGACATGTTTTCCACTCCTGTAATTTCATTTTAAGTTGTTTGGTTCTACCCACTTGTCTTTGGTTTTATCTGTCTAAGTGTGTTAAGTAGTATGGTTGTTACACCAAGTAGTTAGACTTTCTTTCTTATTACTTAATTAACTACTAAAAATCTATCTATAAGGTTCACAAGAAGAAACAAGATCTCATCCATCAATTCAAACTTATAGTGCACTTGCTAATCACATTAATTTATTATTCAGATAAAAACCAAATAATTGACTTTTATAGTTAGATGAGAATATATTTGAATTTGTTTATCTTTATCAACCCGTCAATAAGGATACCTCTCATCCTTTAGTTAATGTCAAATTTTTTGTGCTATGTAGCTTATAGAGCTACACAATGCAATCTCTATGACAAAATATAATAGGAAATTTTTTTTGATAATTCAGAAGAATTTATATAAAAACAAAGATAAGTACAAAAAGAGTTCACTTAACTAGTGCTTCTGAGGACACAAACAGCTATATCATAGAAGCTATCCCACAGTCCTATCCGAAGCATGTGAAACGCAAGGGAGCCAACAACTATAACTTTTTGGAAGGTACGTGCCTACCTCCACTAAAACAACAAGTCTCCTATATTCTAACCATTGCTATACAGAAGAACCAAATAACCAGAAAATAAGATGTCCTTAGCTAAACAAATTCTCAATCCTATAATAGGAAAATATTCGATCCAATAGAAACTTGACCATAAAAATATATGTAAAATTTATGCAATTAAGTGGTTGATGCTCTGTAAGAAATTGTCTGTTTATTGGGTATTTTAATCACAAATCACATTATTCTTACAGACAATGTGTTGGCTTAGAGATAGTTACATTTGTTAGGGTGATAGGTTTTTTCTTCATTATCTTTTAGCTCTTCCACTCATTTAGATTTTGGGTTTTAAAAAATGCTCAATTTTATTTTATGAATGGATGTCTCTAAGGTTACTTTCTATGATACTTGTACAGCCAATTTGCAAATTGAGATAAGAGCCATTAGGTTCTTTATTCATTCAGAATGAAATTGATCAACTTGATGCATATTTCATTAGTGGCATCTATAAAATATTAAGTGTTATGTGTCATTAATATGATTATTGTAGTGACAATCCTAAACCTATATAATCATCATCATACACTAACACAATTATAAGTTTTAATTTTCAAATTTTAGCTTGCTATTATAGGTTAAATATTCTAGTAAGGATTTCATGAGTGATCATAATCTCGATCAGAGATTTTATGGATACTCTAGTTATCCAATGAGAATACATTTGTTATTAATTTAAAAACTCCTGTGTATAATGTTTATATAATGAAATAAAAATTTTCAAGTTGGGAGATACTATTTTCTTAAATGACATGATGAAAAATTTATTAAGAGAGTTGTTGAAGTAATTCAAAAATTAAAGAGTATCAATGTTAAAGAAGGCGAATGAAACAAGTACTACTAAAACAAGGACAGTCAAAATGTTTGAGTAGAAAATGAAGCTTATGAAGCAAGACACAAATTTGTTGGCTAAAGAGAAAAAATAGTTGAAGTTTATGTCAATGAATATTGTAATAAGATTTGTTATGGTTATGGTTATGGTTATAGTTATGTTACTTGTTATTTTCAACTATATTAAGGGGAAATGACATTGAATTATAATGTTAAATATCAAGCTTTAATTATGTAAAGGGTAATAATTGCCTTCCCTGTTATATTTTACGGAGTTATGACTAGAATTGTTATATTATTTTTGTGCTTGTCCTTTCTATAACAATTTATTTGGGACTTTTATTTTTTTTTTGTTCATTTGGCCGTCTCTTTACAATTTTGGATCTATCTAGTATGACTTTTTTAGCTAGAGGATGTATTATCTTTGCATCAGTTGAGGGTTAGAAATTTTCACTTCTAATAAGCAATAGCACATGGTCATACAATCTTAAGAACTAACCAATCTTGTAGGACAAATCTACAAACATCTCAACCTTTTGTTTTGAATGTTGGATTGCAATTATCATATGTTTTCAAAAGTATCTGTATAGGTCTAATGCTCAAAAATTACATGTTTATTGTATACCAATCTACATAATATAATTGTCATCATCATTTGAAACTTTATGAGTACCATCTCCATTTCAGACTATTCTCCATTATATTACATCTTTTTTCTTTTCCAACTTCTTCTCTATAGTTAGTGAAATGCATAACTTCCATTTATATACAAAATATCTCCTATAAACATTCCTCTTCATCACCATGATTCTAATTATTTCAAGCATGCTAATTATGGCTTGTTTCTAGTTGACAAGATCTACCTATTAAAAGTTTCACTCATGTTGTTGTCAACTATGAATATTTGGATTCAAAAGATTGAAAACTTCTTTTTTTTTAAACCTCTCTTTAGGATATTTAAATAAAGTTGAAGCACTTTTGAGCTTTATTTTATTAAACCTCTTACACTACTCGTTAAAATCTTCTACATAAGTGGACCACACATAATTCTAAATCTACTTTCTAAGCTTCTTTCCCTTCCAATTTCTACGTCAAATATGTTATATATTTCTATCGCATATTTGGTGAAGATAAAGATACCTTCCATATACTATATATAAATGTAAGTCCTTCGACATCATCTAGTTTCAAATCAGACACTAGTAGATTCATGAACCAACTATATGAATTAGTTTTTTCTACCTCTACAACAGCCTATGCTAATTCATTCACATTTCTATTATGATCCCTATATATTGCACTTAATAATTATCTTTGGAACTCTGTCTTAAGAAAGCAACCATCTATTCCAAAAATAAGTCTCAAATGCCTCCATCCTCTTCTCATGGCATCAAAACAAATATATAACCTTTTGAACTGTAAAAAAAAATAAAGTATGAATAACATGTACAACAAAAAGAATAATAAAGTACGAATAATAAGTATGAAATTTTCAATTTTCATTACCTATAGTAAGGAAGTGTCTTAATTCCTTGATAACTATACCTCCACTGTTGATACAAGATACTTAAGTTCAATGCACATATCCCTATGGCTTGGCATATTCATTAACATAATTTGTTACCCTCTCTTTTCTTAATATACTTTTTACTCTTCTACATATACTTAATTTAGCAAAAATATTGAGCTTCTCATCGCACTCTTCAACCCTTTTTTGATGGAGATACTAGCCTTCTCAAGAATTTTGTCCCTGAAATGTTTCATTAGCAACTCAGTATAAATTAATTTTGGTATGTTAGTTGTAAAATAGCTATAATCAAGTTTGTAAGTCTTTACTTTGAAATATCTTTCATTTATGTCATATCCAACATACAACTCTCAAGGGCATTTGTTAATATAACCAACTCTGATCATATTAGTCTTACTCTTTTTAATCTGACATTGTTTCTTGATTGTAATGTATAACTGTCAACATTTTTAAATTCTTTTACAATTTTTAACTTCATAGCCAATCTCTACTACTGTGCCAAACTTTTAAATTATGCCTAATACTTAAACTTGGTCTTTATAGAGCTTCACCCAACCCCTCTATACTAAGATATTCATTTCTACCAATAAAATTACCACAATCAATTGAATAAATTTTAACTGGTTGATGGTCATCCAAAATATCTATATAGAAATCAGGCTGTAGATATTCAACATATTCATCCGCATGTGCATCCATATGTTTATTACCATATTCATCGTCATGTTTATCATGATCATGGTCACCAATATGTTCATCTCCCCTAATTATAGGTAGTATGTCAAGAGCAGGGATAATGTATCTAAATTGTGGGTTACATTTACATCAATAATCCCATAAATTTCATGAGGTTTGCTAGCCTAATATAGCTTTTGTTTGATTCAATAAGTCCCATAGACTCTTTAAGGTTAAAATTAGGTACCTATAGTATGACTTATCAAATTGATGGGTGCACCTAAATCCTTTCTCATTTCACATATTTGCATATAACTAATATTATCAAGGTCAACATTTTCAAAGATATCGATATTCCCATTATACTTTGTACCATAAAAAGCTTTATATTTTTTTAGAGAACATTGAAAGCAGCACAAGTCATTAAATCTTAATGCCTAAATCAATTATTGTTTAAAAATGGTAATTCAAACTACTATGTACATTTCAAAAGACATGAACAAATGTTAGTGGTGCTATCAAAAGCATAAAACTCTGTAAAGAACAATATGGATAAAATATTAAAGTTGTATGCTTATTGATAGCTTTGGTTTTGCCATGAATGACTTGTTTATGCACCTTTAAGGAAAAAAAATACACAAGTCGGCTTATAATGCATCTTAATGATATCAAATCTCACCTTTTCCAAAATTAGACATATTAACTTAATATAAGTAATTCCAAGATGTAAGTTATGAGTTAAAAATGTAAGTTTAAGAGTTGACAATTTCTATTAAGCATTTAGCAAAAGACAGTTATTCAATGTTTATAATCTTTTAGTTCTTATTCAATGTTTAGAACTTTTTTAAGCTTATTTTTGTTGTTTAATATAAGACAACAATATTATTGATACAAGATAAAAGACGAGATTAGGTGGTCAGAAACCACACGACTAGGAACATTCAATAATCAGTTTGCTCCCAATGTACCAACATCTTCCTACATATCACTCCTTTTTATATAATGTAGGCCCTTTTTATACAATTTTGGTGGGTATGGATGCGTGATTGCCTCATATGTGGTCAAAAATAGATAAAGAGGAAGCATGTAGTAGAAGGGGAAACAAAATGACAAAGATACAACATTCTTATGCTTAAAACGCTTAGTCAAACAAAGTCTGATACAAGTGAAAACTATTTCAAAACCGAACAACTTAAAATGGAAGCAAAGAAGTGAAATACATGGCTGTAAACAAGGGAAGGGAGATTGAGTAATTCCTAGTTACCGTATAAGAGAATAGAGAGTTAAGCTACATAGAGATTAGAGGGAAACAATGATGAGGGATGAAAAAGGATGCTAGTGATGTTGAAGAGGGATGCAGAAGGATGATAAAAAGAAATAAAATTAAGAATTCTGTTAGGAAAATTCAAAATTTTAAGGTTAGGAATTAGATTAAAATTATGAGTTTTGCTTATTAGGTGTTTAATTAATAATTAATTATATTACAGTTTTAATATAATTAACTTTATATAGCGTAAATTAAATTATTTCATTTTAAATTTTTTTGAAAAGGAGATGAACCTCAAAGAGTTAAGGCACTACTACTTCTACATGCCAACTTTAGGCCATCTCAGAGAGTTATTTTTATTCAATCATTGTTAAAAACTGATTAGAGAATTCGTGCAGCCCTATTGAATTGAATCTGAGCCTCAAAAGGACACAAACACAAGTTGCTGAAACTTTTCCACCAAGTAAAGGGGGCAATACAGGGACAAACAACTATTACATAGTAACTCATGATCGATCAAAATTACTTGCATTTCACTTCAACTCAATAACAAACAGGACCTGGTGAGCCGTGTGTTGTTGAATAAATTCATCATCATACCTTCTTACCTTTTTTCCTTCCTCTACTTTTTTATGCATTTAAAGCATTTCTGTGATCGGTAACGAGGAATTGTAGATCAATGAGTTTTGGTCGAGTTTTCATTGGCGTCTTCAGAATCTTCTGAATCTGAACCGTCAACCATTTTCTCAAGTGAATCCACATCACCAGCCTCAGAAACAGTATGCAAACGAAGCTTCTCAGCATCATTACTGTTGAATCACAATTGTGAAGTTTTTTTTCAACTAAACTGGAAAATAAAACATGCTTAAAGGGCATTTTATCATTTTGAATCGAGGGATAAGAGGCATACTCTGTGACCCCAAAGATTTCCTTCACAATTAAGGAGCTATCCCTCGCACAGAACTCTGGCAACTAGTCATGAAACAAAGGGCACAATCAAGGAACTGATATCACGAAAAGCAAAACCATAAGTAAGAGTGTCTAACGTAAAAACTAAGCAAAACGCAAACAACATTGATTAGTTAAGTACGTAATAAGCTGAAGATTTGATTCTGCGGACCCATGAACATGATATACTTATTTAGCAAGAAAAATCTTGAAAGGGAATTTTGAAATTACCATGTTGACCACTATGACTTTCAACATGCAAATCTTCATCTCTTCAACAACCCAATCATCATCAAAAAACCCAAAAGATATGACAAAAATATGACAAATGCCCCAAAACAGGTTCAACTCATCAATGATAGTCAATAACATTTTACAATATCTCTAGACATAAAGCACAAGATATCATCAACTGAGTTTCAAGAGATTGGATGCAAATGACCAGGAAAATTATCTTTATAAGTATCAACATATGCCCATTAGACAGTTCACAATGTAGGTAAATACTACATTAAATGAATATATATCTTGACGACATTCAAAAGAATATCCTAAGGTGGTTCTAGAAAAGACATTTAGATTGCAAGACCAAAATAAAAAGCAAGCATGCAATTCAGTGATAAAATTTCATACTGTCAATCAATCACTTGCCTCTGACAAGTAGAACACCTTCCCGAAAAGTGCCTGTACAGCCAGCTTCCTTTTAAACCCCTTTTCAGTATACCCAGACACATCCATTACAACAGGGCCTGAAAAGTATAGTAAAGGTACCAAGAATTAAATTAACACAGCATGGTTCTACTAATTTTAAGTTTCCTTCTAAGGCATTTTTTACTTTGTTTATTTTACTTGTCCTTTACCAACTCATTTACAAATCAACTAGTAAGCTGAAAATCTAAAAACATTCGCAAATTGCATCTAATCACCCGTATAATTTAGTTTTACAGTTCATAGCCACAAGTAAAACATTATTGTAGACACGTCACCTTTTTCCTGCACAATCCTTCTTGAAATTTCATTTAGAATTTCAGCAACCTGAGAATCATCCAACATTGAAGCCTTCCTGAGCAGGATTAAGTTTGAAACAAGTTCTGGATTAAATGGCTTCTCATTCAGGGCATAGCGAATGTACTTGCGTAAAATATCCTCCATGCTAAAACCTGTCTGGATATGAATTAGCAGTTACCGTTAAAAAAACAAAAACTTGAGCTTGCATGTAAGATATGCAATAGGTCAACAACAAAATGCACATCTGTTGAAGAGATACAGACTAATTGAAATGCATTGACCTATGTATGAGATCAATCAACTACCATATCGTACTTCAGAACACCATGATAAAAACTTTGGTTTTGATGTTCGACTTTCAACTCATTAAACAGAAGTGATACATTAGCTCATTGAAATCCATTCTGGTAAAAAAAAAAAATTCATATTTTGCACTCCGAATCCTGTGTTATAATAACCAGCGTCCATACCAAATGAGTCAACAAAACTAACCACCATAAATGTGCAAACGTAAACAATTTCGAATGTTGAAATTAATAATGCAGATGAATTGTAAAAAAAAAATTAATAAGCAGTAGAAAAAGATGAAACTTCAGGAGTGAAACTGAGCCACCTTTTGCTGAAGCCCTTTTAAAGCCGCATATTGTAATGCATCTCCTCCTTTATGAAACAACTCATCTATTGATCTGCATAGCATTGCATTTTTACTGACCTGATAATCACACAACAAGTTCACCAAAATTGAAACAAACCTCTCAATTATAACCAATTAACTGGAGTAAATTTATGAAACGAACCAGCTTACGGCGCTTGTGTTTAGGAGAGGAGAACTTCTTAACGGTCTTAACAACAGCAATGACGAAAGTGGCGCCAACATAAGCCAAAGGGACAGCGAGAATCCATGGGAAAGAGCTCTGGCCAACTCTGGGACCAGGTATTGCCTGCGTAACAGAACCGGTGAACTCCACCAAGTCCAAAGCTTTCTCCTGAATCCATGGCAAATCTTCCTCCACCTCAATTTCTTCCTCTTCATTCTTTTGTTTATTATCCTTATTAACGACGGGGTCTTTCTCGCTTCTCTTGGCTGCAGCTAATAGGGTGATTCCTCTGCTTCCGAAGTTGTGTTGAAAAGAAACTGGGGAAGAAGGATAAAAGGGCAGTTTGGGAAATTTTGGGGAGAGGAACAATTGATTGGGACAACAAGATGATGATGATGAAGAAGATGAAGCAGCTGCTGCTGTGAGAAAAGCCATTTCGGGGTTGAGAACAACGATGAGCTCTCCTTACCTCAGGAAATTACATAATCAGTTCATAGGTTTCTCTAGGGTTTTAATTGAACAAGATACGTTACAATATCCTTCCAAGTTCCTACTCTTGTTTTATTTTCCGAACTAAAACTTCAAATCATTTCGTAATTAAAATATCAGTATTCAATTGTTTCTTAAAATATTTTTCTATAGTTAATTAATATTTATAGATTTCAATATATTTTTATTTTTCAGTTAATTTTTCAAAATTTTAAAAAATTATAATTTTAATTATTAAAATATAAACTAACTTCTTAATTAAAAGACTTTCAAATTTATCAGTTATTTTTTAAAAATTGTAATTTTAATTATTAACACATAAACAAACAACTTCTTAAATTAAAAGACGTTAAAAAAAGAGTGCTTTGCTTCATCAATTAGACTACCCTACAATTTCTTAAATTTAAATTTTTTTCAAAAGGAAAAAAGAGTTTGCTCTACCAATCAAATCATTTTTAATGAGATTCTTTATCAATAGTTTGCAAAAGTTTTCTATTAAGGATCAAGTCATCGGTAAGTCCAACAGAATTATATTATTTCTGATTACCTCACCCTAATTTTTCTTAGCTCTTCTTCTTTTCTTCTTACAATTCTTATAAGTACTCTTCCTCTTTTCTTCTTACAATCTTTATAAGTACAATTTCTTTACATCTTCCTAATAGGAGATCATGATATCTCTTCTTAATATATTTATACTACCTAAGCCTTCTCTCCCTTTAGTTTTTATTAATATTAGCCATACTCAATTTACATCTCATCACTACATTCTTGATCTTTTCTCTTCTAGTAAGGTTACACATTTATCGAAGTATTCTCATCTTTACCACCATTACTTATGATTTTGTACATATTTAATATCAACACTTTTCTCCGTAGAATATAGTCAACCTAATTGTTAAATGATAGAGTTTATCCTTTAACTTCAGTGGTATCATTTTATCACATAAAGTTCACATTGCACTCCTTCATTTGAGTCACTCTGATTTGATATATAAAATATGTCTTCGTTGATATTGACATTACTTTAGGTGGTAGATTCTAAGAAATTAAAACACTATTTTTGTTGTATAATATTTAAATCAATATTTACCATCACATCGAATGTTTTTTTTTTTAAGTATCACATCGAATGTTATCTTATGGTCCAAAAAGTTACATTTTAAATACTCATTATTAGTTCTGCTCAATTTAAAGTCCTTTTTTACTCTAACTTATTTCTCTAAAGTTCTAGCTTGATATAATATCTTCTTTTGTCTCATTCACTAAAACAATGTTATCAACAAACAACATACATCAAATAAGATCTCCTTAAATATTTTTACCGAGCTCATCCATCACTATCGCATATAAAAAAGGGCTCAACATAAAGCCTTAGTATAGCTCGATATTAATAAAGAAATGCTTTGTATCTCTTTTTATCGTCATTTCTAAAATCTTAACACCTTTATATATATTTTTAATAATTCGTATATATGTCGTAGAAATTCCCTTAACTTCTAAATACCTTTCATATCATATGCCTTCTTTTAAGTAAATGAAAATCATGCATAAGTTCCTTCTTTTTTTTAATATTCTATTAATCATGTATAGGTTGCAATCCCAAATTGAAGTGTTGCATAGAAAAATGTTAATCACCTAAATTTTATAATTAAACGCCCTATTTCTCGTTATTGCGAGCGAGGGAAATCATAACGAAAAGAAGAAAAAGCGCGATGGGAGAGAACTGAGAACAAATCAAGAGTTCGTTACGTTCTGAAACTAAAGAAAATGGCGATGGAGAAAAAGGGAATATTACAGAATTTGATGAAATTGAGAACTTCAAATGAGAACTCTTTCAAATCATTGCTGTTTCAGAGGATGAAGAGATCATTGTCACCATCGTCATCATCTCATGAAGATCCTTCTTCTTCTTCTCCTTCTCCTTCGTACTCTTCCCACTTTGATTCACCTAAGCACATCCCTCAGCTCTCTCCTCTTGCCAATTCTGTCGTCGACCGCTGTTCCAAGTAATCGATTTCTTTCACATTTTTCTATTCCCGTGATGATTGATTCATCCAAGTAATCGATTTCTTTCACATTTTTCTATTCCGGTGATGATTGATTCATCCTGTTCTAATATCGTACATTGCTTGCTCGTAATGTAACACAATGTTATCTACGATCGTTTTTCTTTAATTTTCTTTCTGATGAAGTTAGTTGTTTGTTTATGTGGGAATTAATGGGGAAAAAAAAATCCTTAGGATCCTTCAACTTCCTGCTCAAGAGTTGCAACATCGATTTGACATCGAGTTACCAGAAAGTGTAAAGCAGCTGTTCACTTACGCGAGGAATTTTGTGGAGTTTTGTTCTTATCAAGCACTTCAGGTTTCCACTAACCTCCCTGATTACTTGGCCGATCCTGAATTTCGTCGCTTGACTTACGATATGATGCTTGCTTGGGAGGCTCCTAGTGCTGTGATTGAAACTCAACGCCACGTAAGTTATCTATTCCCCCATTATTTTGTTATTGGTTGTTGGTTATTAGTAAAACATCCTGTTTACTTTAGGAAACTAACACTAGCATTAATGAGGAACAAGATGGGGAAAATAATGACGAGGATGGCTGGTCACTGTTTTATTCAAGCTCCACTAAGACGGCCCTTCAGGTTGTTTCGTTACACTCTTTTATAAAATTTTCAAGAAATACACGCCATTTTCCTTTGATTAGAATAAGTGAAGCCTTGAACTTTTGCATTAACTATACTTGAGAATTATCAGGTTGATGACACAAAAACTGTCGGTCGAGAGGCTTTCGCACGAATTGCTCCTGTTTGTCCTGCTATTGCAGATGTAATAACTGTCCACAATCTTTTTGATGCACTTGCCAGTTCTTCAGGCCACCGACTCCATTTTCTCATTTATGACAAATACCTTCGCAGTCTTGACAAGTATGCCAAGTTTTTAATTGTTTGACTAGTATGACAAGTTTTTAATTCTTTTGTGCTTTACTTTTTAGTTCCCAGCCATAACTAGCACCATCAACACCTTTACTACTTCTCTCTACTCCTTTGTATTATTGGCTTATTCATTATCTTATCTTCTTTAGCTTCATTTTAATTCTAATTTGATTCTTTCTGTTCGCAGGATTTATAAAACAAGAAAAAGCATATCTGGGCCGTTTATTTCTAATATTCAACTCCAGGAAGGAGAGATCATCATTGATGTTGATGGTGCAATTCCGACTCAACCAGTTCTGCAGCATATCGGAATGCTAGTATGGCCTGGTGAGTCACTCAGTCACATATTAGAATGGGTTTTCTTTTATTTTGGAACTATATATAGATAGAATCTAGTACACTATCAAAAATTAATTTTTGTTGCTTAGCTTGTCGAATCTATAGGTTCCCAATTAGTGTATTTTATGATGTCTCGCGCATAAATAAATAAGTTTTCATTTTGAGTAAATTTATCAACTAAATAATCACTTTAATTATTATTTGTTCTTCTATTATCATGCGCAAATGCTGGTTTGTGTAGGTAGATTGACATTGACCAATTATGCTCTTTACTTTGAATCGTTGGGAGTTGGTTCATATGATAAAGCTGTAAGGTATGATCTATCAAAAGATATGAAGCAAGTTGTGAAGCCTGAATTGACTGGACCATTGGGTGCTCGTCTCTTCGATAAAGCTCTGATGTATAAATCAGCATCTGTGTACGTTGTCTGTCAATTTGTGTATAAAGTATGAAAATGTTTTACTACTTGATACGTGTAGATGACAATGGCGTTTGTTTATTTACCGTGATTGAACTCTCTCTCTCTCTTCGCACTTCCTACATTGTACAGAGTGGAGCCAGTGTACTTTGAGTTTCCTGAATTCAAAAGCAATTCTCGTCGAGACTATTGGCTAGACATATGTCTTGAGATCCTACATGCACACAAGTTCACAAGAAAAAACAACTTCGTTCAAATTCAAGAATCGGAGATACTTGCAAGGGCTATTCTAGCCATCCACCGATACCACGCAATTAGAGAAGCTTTCCATTTCTTCTCATCCCAGTATAAAACTTTACTTGCATTTACACTTGCAGAAAGTCATCCAAGGGGAGATGTGATTTCAGCAACTCTATCGAGCCGTTTGGCCCTTCTAAAGACAATTATTGGTCCACAATGTCCTGAGGGGCCCGTACATGTAAAACGGCAGCTAATGTATTCACCAATTGCATTTCTGGCACTTCGTCAACTTGGATTTAGTCTACAAAAAGATGTGAATATTGTAAATGTAGAGGTGGTGGGGGACCTTTGTGCTGGTGAGACAAGTCCCCTGGAAACGGCTGTGAAACAGTCGATTTCGGATTCTATAAGAGCTCAAGCTGCACAAGCAACTGTGAACCAAGTGAAGGTTGAAGGGATTGATACAAATTTTGTGGTGATGAAGGTAGTCTACAATTTCTCTTAAATTTGAGCTTCATAAGACATTAGATATTATAGTTTTTAAGTATCACTATAAGTTAGTAGACCTAGATATGGAACAACATTCTTTGATTTTCCTATTTTTTTAATATTACTGTCTACTTTACGTGCCTAAACTGTCGGAGGTCATTAGTTTTAATACTCCATCTGACTAATAATTATTGAAGTGATATAGAGTAAAATAAGCGCTAGAATTCATGACAATGATTGATATGGGTCATGGACAGCAATAACAAGTCAAACAATTTTGCTCTTTCTTTTTTTTCTTTCCCTTTTCAATACTACGCAAATATGGTTCTCTATGAAAAATCTTTATGCATAACGCTCTCAGCTGTGAAATCTTAATTTCTCATTTCAATTTTCTTTCTCTTGGTCTTTATTGCAGGAACTACTGCTTCCAGTTATTGAATTAGCTAGACGACTTGAGGTTTTGGCTTCCTGGAAAGATCCTCTCAAGTCAACAATATTCCTGGTAGTGAGTTGCTATGCTATTTTAAGGTGATTTTCTTTTAGCAAGTTTTTCAAAGTGGTAGAAAGATTGTTTTAGCTCTAAATTTTCATATCTTTTACTTTAGTAATGTCTTAGTGACATTTATGAATTTAGTTCTTTCTCATTGCTAATCCATCATAGGCACACTTCAAGGGATATCTATGGGCTCATTCAACCATCCGATATACTCATTGTTTTATAATTATGAATTTGATCAAAGATATATTTCTTTTAATATTTTTCACACTGTAAAATGTTTTTCTATAGAAAAACTGGTCTAGGGAGTGTATGTTTTGTTTGCATATTGTTTTGGCTTGTATGATAAAGTATAATGCAGAAATGATGCTTCAGTTGCTTGCAAAATAGCAAGATATTTAGAATATTTAGTTCTGTATCTTATTCTATATAGGATAATATATTGAAACCACCAAATCTTTAGAAATGATAATTTCTCTAAGAAATACTTCAGATGTATGATAGAGTCTTGAAGTCTGGTTTGGCTATTAATCCAGTTTTTACAAGGGACGTCTTATGTTATAAAGTTATTATGATCTTCCATATAAATCTTAACACTCAAGTTACTGCTAAATATTTTAACGATTAGTTGACGACAATTTGTAGGGGTTGGACCAGATTCTTTTTGCCTTGTATATTGATGTGGTATGCAATTATGATGCTCTTTCGTAGACATCTTTCCAAAGGAAAGCCCTTAGAACCCTTTAAAGTTAGAACATGTTTACATAAGAATGCCGTGGAGCAGTTGTTTACATTACAAGAAGCCATCACTCGAGCTGAAGCATTCATTCAGGCTGGAAATATTATTCTACTGAAGATAAGAGCTCTTTTATTTGCTATACTTCCACAGGTATGCAAAGAAACTATGTCTTGCAAACATATATCTTTATAAAATGAATATGTGCTGACATTTGGTATATTAATGATGCATCTGACATCCTTCCAAACTAAAATGAGAACAGGGTAGTATCATTTGGTTCGTGGATCATATTCTATAGTAAATAAGCTGTTGCTCGTTGGTTTTGATAATTTCAGTAATGTAGATGAGGTTTTTCTTAATAATGTTTAAAAGTATAAAATTTTGTGGACTTGACTCACCATATCGTTTCTCTTCTTTCTTTGTCGAAAATCTGACTTATCTCTTTATTTTGGCTTCTGTCTCAGGCCACAGAAAGGGTTGCTCTGTTGCTGGTACTCATAGCAGCTGTATTTGCATTTGTACCGTTGAAGCACTTAATGTTGCTTGGATTTCTAGAGGCTTTTACAAGGGATATGCCTTACAGGAAAGAAAGTAGTGATAGATTGATAAGACGATTAAGGGAATGGTGGGTTAAGATACCAGCAGCTCCTGTTCAACTTGTTAAGCTTGATAACAAGAAAAAAAAGAAGTAATTCGTTAATGCTAGGGTATGAATAGGGATGGCAACGGGGCGGGTATGGGGCGGGTATGCCATCCCCCGCCCCCACCCCATGAACCCACCCCCACCCCCATACCCGCCCCCATCCCCGTCGGGGATTTTGTTGGTACCCCCATACCCGTACCCGTTGGGGGTTTGACCCCCATCGGGTACCCATTTACCCGCCTCTTTTTTTTAAAAAAAACTTATTTAATATGAATTGACTATTTGTTTTTTTTTTAGATTTTCATGCTACATTCATACATACATACTGAATTTAACATAAAAGAAACAAGTAAACAGAGATTATAAATGATAGTACAAATCTAAGAGTGAATTTAAAAAAAAAAGACAACAAATTAAAATAACATACATTAGTTTTAATGGAAATTCCAAAGCATAAAAAGCAATAGAACTTGATGAGATCCTTGCACTATTTCTTGAACCTTAGGCATTTGTTGGACCACTTGCCTATCATTAAACAATAACAATTATTAGTCATTCACACTAAAAAATAAAAATCGTTAT
>JAOSBK010000204.1:6829566-6857297 GCA_027568895.1 Erythroxylum shatona
CTTTTATGAATAATTTGTATATGTTTTTACCAAATATTTTTATAATTTTTTGTCATATATATTGATATGAATAGGTTTTGGTTACCCTAGGAACCGAACCTGAAAATAAGTTAACCGATCCTATAGGTTTTTTAGGTTCAGGTTCAGGTTCAGGTTCGTGAAATTATCGAACCTGACATTCAGGTTCAGGTTTAGGTTAGTTATGAACGGGTCAGGTTACCTTACCATGAATACCCCTACATAGTACATATGACAGTAGGTCCACCAATAGATTTTTAAAAATATTAAAAAAAAGTACTACGTAAACTCACTAAAGTTTAACCTTGTTAAAATGTTTATCTATTAAAGGTTTATTTTGCATATTTTGAAAACATTAGGATTGAACTTGATCAACCTGAATCATAATAGTTCAAGTTGCATTATGATGAAAACCATGAGATTTAAATTTCGCTTTTGGCTAAATAAGCTTCAATTAGATGGAAAATTAAACGAGTTAAGCTTTCATCATTAAATGTCACGTTATCACCAATGTGAAGTATATTTGTTCTTTTCTAATAACTAACTGGACCCTATTATGACGTGCATGCCAAGTGGCACTGTGGGTTTTAGGTGTCTAATTTTAAAAAATTGTATTAGTTTTTAATTTAAAATTTGTGATAAATATAATTAACTTAACTTAAATATAATTGATCATAATTAGTAATAAGTTAATAATAATTAGGTTCAAATCCCTAATCCCAGCAATTAAAAATATCTAATCCCAAAAATAAGAAAACCTAATCTTACATGTTTATCTTGATCCATGAGACAATTTATTTAGTGATCGCTTCACTTGTGGTTTTCCAATGATCTCTATCAAGAAACTAGTTCTCCTATGAGACACTCACCTTGATTGAATCACCCAAAGCCTCAAAGAGTTGTACTTTAACACTCTAAAATATTAAGGTCCAACACTTTACATTGAACCCTAATATTTGTAAAGACATTCAAAGAAATCCTTAAGTGAACGAAAAATTTGTCAAGATTAATCGTCTTTCAATTAAATATCACATTAATATTGACATTATATTTTTTAAAATCAAATAATAAGCCTCACTACCACATGTTCAAGTGGGGCTTACTATCAATTTTTTAAAAAAAATTGATTATAATAAAAGCTATTTATAAAAACCCTCGCTCTCTTCATGTCATTTCTCTGCCACCCAACTTTATTATATATATATCAAGGTCCAAGGTATCTCTTCCTTTCCTTGTATTATTAATCATTTGTTTTCCTAATACTAACTATGGATTTCCTCCTTTCGGAGTAGGTTATGGTCAATTTTTTAGTAACCAATGTTCCATATTTGTTCTGAATGTCTTAGCTCACATACCTCACATCGCATAACTTGGAACTGAGGACTCATAGTTAATCCATCAAATTTTCTGTATAAAGCCTCAACTTGAGTTACCAATTATGTTACTGCATCCGCTTCATATACCCTCATTGGCTTGTTAAGTCTTGTTCGAGAAGAGCACCACTGATAGTTGTTCATCAAAATGTCTTCAATCAGGTCATTGACAACTTTTAGTGTCTTATTATTCAAAGTAGCCCCCAATTGCTGCATCTATTATTTTCCTTATATTTTGATTCAACAAATTATAGAAGGTTTGAATTTGCATCCAAAGTGTTAGACCATAATGTGGGCATTTCCTTAACATCTCCTTGAACCTCTCTTTTGTTTCATATAGTGCCTCTGAATCAACTTGGGAGTCAGAGGAGATATCATTTCTCAATTTGGTAGTCTGTGTTGGCGGGAAGTACTTTAACATAAACCTCTCTTTTACTTGATCTCATGTAGTAAATGATGATCTAGGCAGATAATTTAACTATTGATTCACCTTGCCCCTCAATGAAAACTGGAATAATCACAATCTTATAATGTCATCACTAGCCCTATTGATCTTGAAAGTATCACAAATCTCCAGAAAGTTTAAGATATGTGCATTAGGATTCTCATCTTGTAACCATCAAATTGAACGGATTGTTGCACTATTTGAATGATTCTAGGCTTAATTTCAAAACTGTTGACTTTCATAAGTAGTTTGACAATGCTGGACTCCACTCCTGCTAAGTTCAGTCTAGCATAATCAAACATCATTCTTTGTTAGTTTGCAATGGTTCCTGATTCCTCAATATCAATATGAACTTCGAAGTCCTATATTTATCGATCTAACTCAAACTTTTTAAGTTGTGTTCTGCGGAGATTTCTACGAGTTGTTCTCTCAATTTTTGGATCTTTGTTTACTAAACTCGTTGGATTACTTCAAGTCATAAATTGACTAAAGAGTCAAGACTTATGAGAGATAAGAAAATTAAAAAGTCAATAAAATAAAATAAAATAGAAACAAAAATAAAATAAGATAAATTAAAAATGGCAAGATTAATAAGAGCTAGATTTTCCTAATGTTATTATCCTCAGCAACGGCACCAAAAACTTGATTGATGATTTTTTTGCTTATAAAGTTTTGTTAATCTTAACAACAAGTGCACGGTATAGTTGTAACTAACATTGGCAAGTACAGATTGATCTCATGAAGATTGTAAGTACTATTATTAACCTTTTTTCTATTATCTAACTGCGCAATCAAATTATGAATTTAATTAAAAATTAAACTAAACAACTTAAACTAAGATTGACAAGAACTCAAACAAAGGAAAATACTAAGAAAGGTTAAAATCAAGTAAATAGTACCCAGGTGATGAATTGCCCCTAAGAATTCTTAAATACTAACCATTTATTATAAAATTAAACTATTGATTATTGGACCGTGAAAATTCTAATCATATGTTAATATCTTTCTCAAGACTATTAACAATTAACTCTCGGTTAATTAACTGAAATCTCTATGGTTGCATTATTGATTCGTGAATTTCAATATTAAGTTTGACCATAATCTAGATGATTTATGTCGACATATCTCTATGATTGCATACAATTCCATTCAGTTATGGTAGATCAATTCACAAAAGAATATTTTTCAATCTCAATCATATGGAACCAAATAATGGACTAGTATTTCAAATATATTAGTTCAAAAATATAACACATAATTGAATCATAATAAATCAATAAATAAAATTGTATTGAATAAAAGATTAAATCATATTGTCATCACAACTAGGCACTATAAAATTTAATTCCTACATATAGAAAATGAAACCAATAACAAATACTCAAAAGAACAAATAGAAATAAAAGAAATCATATTCTAAATCCCCCTTTTGTCTTTGATGAATCTTCTTGTAATTCAGATTGAATGATTGTGTCTATCGGATCTTGTGACTTAATCTTCATGTTTTTCCTGTCCTCTGTTCATAACTACCTCTTCTCTATATTTCTTAAGGCTAAAAAATGCTCCTAAACTCACCTTCTTTTCAACTGCCTCCAATAACATCCTTTTATAATAAAAACTAGGATTTATGAGATATATAAGGTCACTTACATAGTCGTTTAGGTGACCATGTATCTTTAAAAAACCTGAATTCATGATTTTACATGGGCACAAAGACTTACACTGGCAATATACACGACCAGAAATAATATTTTTGAATTTTCAGATGTTTACAAAGACTTACACAGTCACTGTAAACAATCGTGTATCTCCAAGCTACTTCAAATCTTCATTTTATGCCACGATTTCATTTGAATTCTTTTCCTTTTAGTTCATGAAGGTAATTATCACCTACAAACACACTTAAAGTAAATTAGGTACCAAAAAACTATGAAACTATTAAATAACAAGCAAAACATATTAAATATGGATGTATAAATATGGTCAAATAATCATTTATCAAATTTCCCAATACTTAAACTTTTGCTTGTCCTCAAGAAAATCATAATCTAAATCATCAATTTAATAAATATCCATCCCTTATTAACCTCAATATGTCCATCCATATTCTAAATAATCAGATCATATCAGTCAAATTAACATACAATTAGATTGAAGTTATCGTATAACTAACCTTTACAAGTCAATATCAATAATAATAACATCTGTAGTCCTTTTGAAATCAAAAGCATAAATTTTCACACCCTTACCAAAGATTCACATAAGGCACTCAAAATGTTTAGGGTCAAAAGTATAAGAACTCTCAAATCAATACATAGAAAAATTCTTAATCATAAGCTTGCAATAAAATCATATCTCCACCATTTTTGAATAAACTAGAAACAAAAAAAAAAAAATCTTATTACAAGGTTTTAATGAGGTTTAGGTAAGGTATGATAAGGATAATAAAAAGGGTAATAAAATTAATGGAAATTTATAAAAAACAAAATTACAAGAAACATAATTCTTCACAATGTAGGCCTTTCTCACTATAAGTCTATTGGTACCATAATTTTAACACTTTTTTTCACTTATTATGCTCTAAACACATTTTTTTCTCTAGAGTACCAACAATTAAAGAAATCATGGATCTTTTCAAATTTCAAGTTTCAAGTTTCAAGTTTTAAGCAATTAAGTAAATATAAATAACCTTCAGGTTCAAATAAGTAAATGTTTTTATTTCAAATTTCACTTGTAATTGTTGTTTTCTTGACATAAACTCTTATTGTAAATTATAATATTTAAATAGTTATGAATCTTTATTATTCTTTTTAATTGTTGTTTTGATGTAATTATTATTTATTATATGATAAAATTGTAGCATTTTAAGTATTCTACATTATCCTTAATTTTATATTTATATAATAATTTAAATGATCTTTTTTGTTCATATTAATTGTGTTTATTTTTATATGTAGAATATATGAAAATAATATTGATAAAAATAAATAGATTATTGTTATTTCAAATGTCCTTTATTATGATTTTTAAAGATAACATTGATGTAAAATTATAAATTATATAGTAAATATATTGAGGGACTAATTTACAAACTATGAAAACTTTAAACATTATTTTATGATTTTAAAAAATATTAAATATTGACCGATAGAAATATAGTATTGTATCATAATTAAATCTAATTTCAGTATTAATACAATATCCATAACATTGTTTGGAATCTCGTCCACTCGCAAAAGAACAAAGGAAAAATCACCTACCTTTTAAGCATCATGAGATTCCTATGTCCAGTCTGCGACATTTAGCTGCGAAAGTGATCTGTTTAGTAAAAATATGTTAACTGAATTACATTTTTCAGTTACAAATATATTGTTTTTTTTTTCAATTTAGGACTTAATTCTGTTAAAGATCGTGAAAAGAAAAGTCCAATTTAGGGGTTCCAATTTCTACACTGTTGCTACAAAGTCCCTTCTTTTTTCATTTTTCCGAAAAAGAACAAAACAGGAAGGGAAAAGAGATCAAACAAAGCAAAATTAATACGAAAAATCGCCGATCCATAGCATGAACGAATGGGACGGGAGGGGAAATAAGAAAGGAGAGGCGTTTTGGTGGTGTGTTCTTCTTCGCACAGATAATCCCGAGGAGAGGAGAGGCTTTCGTTTGGGAAGATTTGAATTTGATTTTCTGTTTTTGTTTTGTTGATTTTTAAAAGAAACTTAGAACTGACTCGAAATCGAATTCGAGAGAGAGAGATGGATTTGGATCAGTGGATAGGGAAGGTTAAAGAAGGCCAGCATCTGTTGGAAGATGAGCTTCAGCTTCTTTGCGAATACGTATAATCTCTCTGTCCCTCTCTCTCTCTCTCTCTCGGGTTTCTGTTCTGCTTTTACTTTTCGTCTTTACGTGCATAAGTTATATCAGAGCTGCTGTTATCTCGAAATTAGGGTTTTGAATTTCATAGCGTTTGTTTATATTTCCTTCTATTATGTCCGAGTGAGAAAAACTGTATTCGCTATATTTTTGGGTTCTTTTCTTTTTTTCTATTTTATCACATTCATACCTTTAGCTCCTCTCTATTATATTAATACGGTGTTTGACAGACTTTTTCAACTCTGCTCTTTAATAACCCAGTTGTAACAATATCATAGGAAAACTTGACACTTTAAAGCTTTAGTGTATACTACTTGTCTGTGCTTCTCCAGCTTTCCATTTTGGAAATGCTAAGGAGCTTATCATTTCCTCCCAAATGGTCTTATTAAACATTTTTGGATTGGGTCGTGGGTTTAGTAATTTTTGGCACTTATGACCCCTTAAACTTTTGAACTTAAAGCATAAATTACGGTGGCATCAAAGAGATTCTTATGCCAATGGCGATACTTGCAGCACCTTACTTGCAGCACCTTGTTCCAAGTATCGCCATTGCCTGATATGGAACAAGATGTTGTATTGTATGCCAGTTGCTAACTGGAAAAAGGGCTTTAACGTTGGTTGTGGAGTTGAAACAGTCAAAATGAGTTGATATGGTGTGTATGTTGACTCATGCTAAATTATGCATCAGTCCTTGCAAACAGAAAGCTTTTTGTGCGGTGAATTATGGGCTTGCATTCTACTTTTGTATAAAGGTAATAAATCAACGTATGGATCAATCTTGTTAGATTACACTAATGTGAAGAATGGAGGTTCTTCAAGAAAGAGGAAAATCTTTTCTTTATTATACACAGCTGCGGTGGAATGGTTAATTTTGATTTAACTGGGCATTTATTACTGCTGTTGAAGTTCTAGACATTGTTTCTTCTCTCTTGTAGATGATTGCAGCTGCTCGATGCTTTTCTTTTACCTAACAAAATATGTGTGGGTTGGATATATATCTAACTATTATTGTGAGATGCAGATACGGAATGTCATGTTCTTGGATGAGGATTTGATTGATGTCTTACGAAGTTTTTGTCTGGTACAGGTAAAAGAGATCCTCATTGAGGAGTCCAATGTGCAGCCTGTTAACAGTCCAGTTACAGTCTGTGGTGATATTCATGGCCAGTTTCATGACCTAATGAAATTATTCCAGACTGGAGGTCATGTTCCTGAGACAAATTATATTTTTATGGTAATTCATTCTTCCCCTTTTCATACCTGTTTTAACAACATGCTGTATCCTTTTAAAGTCATTTTCTACTTTTTTGAGAGCTTAACTAATATTTCAGGGGGATTTTGTTGATCGTGGTTACAACAGCCTTGAAGTTTTTACTATTCTTTTGCTTCTTAAAGCAAGGTTCACCTTTGCCCCTCGTTTCATTTGATTCTAACTTGTCACTTGTTCTCTTCTGTATCATGCTTTGCTCATTCTACTCTTGTGTTGTTTACATTTCTGTGAGTGTGTTTGTTTGTCGTTAAGTGAGGATCATCCTTAAATATGCCTAATCTTGAATGTTTAACTATGTGTAAGTTCTTTTCTACACCATTCTTGACTCTGTTACCTACTATGCATATATCCTCGCTATGTTTGTTTTCTGTACTTATGATTATGAAATTAGAGTTGGATAGATTTATTCATATAAGATGTTACAATAATGTTTGCCGGATTAACAATAAAATTATTTAATATAATGATTCAGAGGAAACTGACTCACATATCCTCCAGTTGGTTTCTGATAATCATGTAATCCATCATATATTTATGTGACGAGTTAAAAGTACATTTAGCTGATTACTAGGAAAGATATTGATTTTCTTTATCTAGGAAATGATGAGAATAAATCACATGATACAAAGTATGCTATTAAATGCTGGTATCACTATAGTTGAAGTTCTAGAACCATAAAATAACTCTTTTGCTGTTGACACTCCATTCGACTGCATGAGATGCTTTCTTCTTTGTAAATTGCCAGAATCTGGAGATAGTTAATTGTTTCTGATCTTCCTGTCTTGTTCAAAAACATCTGAATATGAGATTTATTTTGTTCAGCATCTATTGGTCAATTGAAAAAGATTATTGCATTCTTTTCCCCTCGTTTCAGATACCCTGCTAATATTACGCTCTTACGTGGAAACCATGAAAGCAGGCAACTAACTCAGGTATCCTTTTAATCTCTGTTGTTTTACACTTGGAAGAAAATGCAGGTGGATGCTTGGTCAATATCATATCAGCAGGGTTGACCAACTTAAATTAAAATATCTGGGATAAGAGATGAACATAGTTTGCTATCTCCTCCGTTTCGATCCTTTTTTCTTTTTTGTTTTCTGGATGATATTTTTCTTGGTTTTTTAATCAAGTATTGTAGTTGCGTTCACTCGCAGTTATTTTTCTATGAAAAAGAAATGTATTATAGGGATCTCAATCCCATTTCTTGTTCTTACAGGGCCCTAGCAATGATTACATGATTATTTTTATGTAATTATGGCATTTATTTCTTAGGTATATGGTTTTTATGATGAGTGCCAGAGGAAGTACGGAAATGCCAATGCTTGGCGATACTGTACTGATGTTTTTGATTTTTTGACACTCTCAGCAATTATAGATGGCACTGTAAGCCCCTAATCCTTCTTGTATCCACCTCTCTACATTTATTCTTCGTTAAACATGTACTTTTGCTTTTGCATCCGGCTTTATGTTATGAGGTTTATCTTTCATATTTATCCTGCAGGTGCTTTGTGTCCATGGAGGTCTCTCTCCTGATGTCCGAACAATTGATCAGGTGTTCTTGTGATCTTCTGTTTACAATTCGACTGTAAAATTGTTTAACTGCTGTAGATAAATATGATGATCGTTTAATAAATCTTGGCTTCATTTGTCTGCTTGTTTTTCATATTGCATTATAGTTTTTCATTCTTGGTCATTGTAACTGAGAGTTTTATATAAGGTCTTTTAATGGAATTTTCAATTAGACTTCTGGCTGAGTTGAAAAAACGACCCAATTATTACTGGGTATAATCACTTAAAAATCAAGGCAGGAAGAAGGGAAGGAGGAGGCAGCAAAAAACAGAGTGAGAGATAAGGAGCAGTGTTTTCATTTGGTGTATTTGTGGCTTTTTCCTTAAAAAAAATTCAAGAATTATTTACTACCTCATCTTTTATGTGTTTAGTTCAAGAAAATACTTTCGGTTAAAAGCTTTGTGCATCCGTGATAGGCCAGGTATTGATCTTAGTATGTCATTATCTGGTTTTGAGGGGAAAAGGACATCGTATATTTTGAGTCTTGGAAACCACTGACAAAAGCATGGATATATGGACGTTGATTGTTCATTTGTACTCTGTAGAAATACCGTGTTTTTGTCATGTTTTTGGTGAATTTTTTTAGAAGTAAATGAATCGAGTCTATGCTCCAAAAGTTCAAGGTTAGACATGTCCCTGCTCTTGCCATGTATTTGTTATTTGCTCTTCCTTATGGGGAAAAATTATGTATAGCAGATGCACATGGAGTTTGGTTTGGTTTCCTTAATACGATTTATTGCCTGGTGCTTGTAGAAGAGATAGTTGGTAATGAATTAATGCACCGAGTTGGTTCTTAAGATGCATCTATGATTTTCCATGCTGCATTTTTGTCTCTTTTTTCTTTTTTGTGTTTTTATATTAAGGAACTGGTTGGTTTTAAAGTGCTGTATATTTTATGTTTTGGCAGATTAGAGTAATTGAAAGGAATTGTGAAATCCCACATGAAGGGCCTTTCTGTGATTTGATGTGGAGCGATCCTGAAGATATTGAAACATGGGCAGTTAGTCCCAGAGGAGCAGGTTGGCTTTTTGGATCAAGAGTCACTTCTGAGGTAATCCTATCTTAACACAGCTTAATGTGACAAAGTTGATTGATACTTTCTTTTACCCGTTTTGTTTCTTCTATTGTGCTTGCAGTTCAATCACATTAACAATCTTGATCTGGTTTGTCGAGCACATCAACTTGTACAAGAGGGTTTGAAGTACATGTTTCAAGATAAAGGCTTAGTAACAGTAAGATTCAGAAGTTTTTGCACTTTCGTTGAGGTAAAAGATTTTTACAGAAAAAAATGACTACTTTTTCCTTAACTTTTGTAGGTGTGGTCAGCACCAAATTATTGTTATCGTTGTGGGAATGTTGCCTCCATATTGAGCTTCAATGAAAATATGGTGAGCAAATTTCTCTGTTAATGATTGATCCAAAAAGGGTTTCTCATATAATGGGAAGCCAGTAGTTGTTCACCTCATTGATTTGTTGTCCACTATATTATTGCAGCTTACATTTACCATCTGTTTTTGTGCTTGTCAATTTGTCTCCGGATTATCATCTCCAATTGCATCTTAATCTGGTTGTCTAGGGAAAGAGAGGGAAAGCTTGGGTACTCATGGGGAGGTGGGGTTGGATTTATCAATATCGTAAAAGATAACTGAACTTGCTTAGATGGTAATAGAATCTGCTTGGTAGAAATGAGCCATAGTGTGAAAACTTTGTTACTTGGAACAATAGGAGCCAGGTGAACGTAGAAGCACCCTTAATACATGTAGCAATCATATCCATCTGAAAAGTGGGCAAGAGTCTTAGATTACTTATTTGACTGTTTTTGTTCTCCTCCAATATAAAGTTCATATACTTTCACAAAAGGAAATTCTGAAAAGTACTAAGAAGGCAGAATGGTGACAACAAAAAGATGTTTAAAGAGAGAGAGATGCATATTCTTATTGGCCTTTTTCTTTTACTAAAATGCTTGTCAAGACCGATTGGTTTTTTATTGGTGATAAATGGTACCTCTGGAATAAGCAGGTACTGAATTATGTATGCCCCTGTATTAGTTGGTAGCAAAAGCTATCAAGTATCCTCCTTTGAATGCTACTCAACCCTTTACTTGTCTTGTGAAGTCGAGTTTTTCACATTGATTGTTTTTATGTTATTTAGGAGAGAGAAGTGAAGTTTTTCACAGAAACAGAGGAGAACAATCAGATGAGAGGACCTAGAACAGGAGTACCCTATTTCTTATGATCATTAATTGTAAAATTTATGTATTGACTGGTTAATGAGAAAGAGCTGTCGTATTGAGGCCAGGTGACATGGTTACAAGTGGGACCTTTGATTTGCTTGGATGGACATTCCCATCCACCAAAAAAAAAGGCTGCTTTTTGGATTTATAGCGTTCTGTATTACCTTACCACTGTGTTCTGTTCTTTGGTTAGTTATTTATTGGATAGCTTTAGTTCTTCTGGCATGGCCTTTGTCTCGCAAAACATAGAAAACTTATTCGGCTTCACTACTTTTTATTATCTAAAACATATCAGCAACTGGTAGTTTTCATACCATTTTAAATTTTGCTTATTCGGATCAACATGTGTGTTTCTGTTATTGGAGGCAAGATTAATAATAGGAACAATGATGGATCTTGGAGAAAAGTGCGCTTTACACCATTGTTTTATACAAGTGACCGGGGTATGGTGTTGGAGAAGTAAAGTTGGAAAACTACCATCGACACCTCAATTAGGTTTTGATACTTTTCTCTAACACACAATACCCAACGATATCCAACAGTAGAATGCCCAGGAAAACGGAAAATATGGAGAAAAGGTGTGTACGTCAAGCCAACTCAAATGGAGTGGCATTGGTAGCTGAATGGTTTGTTAAGCAATCATTATCCATTCAGCCAGCGAAAGCCGCCTTAACATGCATCTCAAACTATCCAAGTTGTGAGAATGGGGTCCTACACCTTTATAGCTTAAGCAGAGTTAATTTGTATGTTGGATGGAACTGTGTATAGCAACAAGACTCAAAGAGGCGAAGTATCCTCCTGCAGAACATTGTCTAAATTAGGAGGAGTAAGACGGTAAAAATATACCTAACTGGGTTTAATGCGAACCTTTAATGTCTCTCTTGTAAGGCAACGTTCGCGGCTCTGCAATGTGAGAAGAAGGTCTCGAGTCTAAATGTAGACTATGAGAAGCTTGATCTTAGAGCTCGCAGCCATGGTGGGTTTTTTTTATAAGGAAGGAATACAAAATGGACATATGTAAAGAATTTCCCAAGAGCAGGCATTTTGAAACATGAAATTATGACAATGCAGATGGAAAGTGTAAGTAGCCAATCAAGTTCAAATATAAAGACCTGGTAATCCATAATCTAAATGTTAATCATCTTCTCCTTCCGGATTGTGAATCAAAGCCAGAAACTGAAAAAGAGAACTGGGAAATTTTGTTAAAAGGACTTGAAATCTAATTCTGATGAGACCATTTATAGTGATCAAGACAAGGAGGGGATCAGAAACTGCTCCCTCAAGTTAAAAAAAATTATACCCTGTAGACTAAAACTATGCAAGATAGATGTTACAGTCATCTTTAATTACAAGTTCCATCTAATTTTCATGTTAGGAGAAAGTTAGTTTTATATATCTTTGGCTATCATAATAGCTCTAATCCGGTTAAGGATGTCTTCAGCTAGTTGATGCTTTCCAACTTTAGCTCCTTTGTATAGCCTGTTAATTCTTTCTTTACAAAGAGAGTATATTGTAGTGGTGAAGGCAATCTTGAATAGCACTCTATTCTGCTTTTGGTGATTAACAAGCTTGGTGAACTAGTCTAGAATCCAGTCCATTCGTAACTTTGACAAAATTCTACTAGAATCTACAAAATTCTACTCTGCATAGATTTGCAGTACTTGCAGTGAAAGTATAAGTGGTTTCTCTAATCTTTAGCTTCTTTGCTCAAGACACAAGTGGGATCATAAGAGCTAAACTATACGTGTTTTTTGTTCTAATTTTGTTCTTTATCATAAGCCAAGTAATTAAGGAGGCTTTAGGGTTTAGGAATTGTTTCCAAAGAAGTTCAAACCATGGTACATCCTTAGTGCTATTATTGAAGATCTTGTGGCAAGATTCATTTGTGAAAACTCTTTTTGGAATTAGGAGTATAGATAATGTTGTCCTCATTTTTTCCATTGAAGGAGCTGAGGTAGGCATCCTGTTCTAGAGGAGAACCCTCTAAAGTTTCCAGATCAGTCTCCATTCTGAATGAGTGAGGAGAATTTTGCATCAATAAGAATTCCGTTTCTTAAATGGAGAATTTCATCTCTTAGTGAGAAAGGGTTAAATTCATACCACTTGTCATACCAAAATCATGTGTTTTCCCCATTTCCTAGCTTATGTTTGATACAGGGATACACCAAATTTCTCAAATTTAATATGTGAGTGAAAATCCAAGAAAGTTCCCTAGATTATTGCCATCACAGTTTTGGCATTAGATTAATAGTGTAGAGGGTCTAGTGTATGACAATTTTCATATTAAAGGTAAGTGTTATTCCCATTCCCTATAATGCAATTCATATTAACACTCACATTGTATTTTATGTTTAATATTTGTTAGACTATCTAAGATGTGTTGGTATTAGCCTTGATATTCTAAAATCTTTGGCTCTTTAGCAATCATGTGTGTATCCATTAGACCCATAGTCATTCTTGGTTTATGAATAGCTTCCAAATCCTTTTAGTTAATAGAATTTTGTTCATTTAATAGAATTTATTCTCAAATGTCCATTGTCCTTAGGCTTGTATATTTCTATCTATTTAACTTTAGAACCTGAATCAACATTCTATTTACCAATCCAGAGGAAATTCATGAGTAATATTTCAATTTTATTTATCATGATCATGAGAAGAGAAAGGTGAAAATACTAATAGGCTTGTAAATTGTTGAGGAAACATATAATGAGTTAGAGTCTCCTAACAAATGATCAGAATTTATCACACTAACTCCCTATTCTTTTATGAATTGCATCAAAGAATAGTTGACAACCCTTAGGTGTGATTCTTGAGGTAACTATAGGAATATCAACATATTTAAATGGAGGCTATTGGTGTTTCAAGCCTGAAAACATAGTGACATCATCTGTAAAATTAGGAATGCTAGTTAAGATCACAAAGAAATTTCTTTTTATTGATGTTAATGGAGAGACCCTAACAATCTTTAAAAAGTCTACAAAGAGTTGAGAGGGATTTTGAATAAGTCTATATTAGCCTTACACAACATTAAAAGTTCATATGTAAAGGTGAGTTTAAAAAGTTAGAGCATTTTACACTTGTAATGAAAAAATTGAAAGTTTTTTTCCTTTTTAATATTCTTTATTTTCAGCTTGATAAGAATTTTAGTGAATATAGAGCATAGATAAAGAGATAAATGGTCTTCTCATCTTAGACCTTAGACTCCATCGAATATTTGTGTGGTTTCACCATTGAATAGCACACTAAAAGAGGTTGAAGTTGCATATTGTTCCAACCATTTAATAAATTTAATAAGGCATTCAAAGGCTATCAGATTCTCAAATAGAAAGACCTATTATACTGAATCAAAATCCTTAAAGAATTTTTCTTTCACTAAGCATCTTTTAATATCAATCTTCTTATGGTAGTTATTGAATATCTCTTGAGCGAACAAGATATAATCCCTTATGCTTATACCTTAGATGAAGAGTCATTGGTTGTACTTGATTATAGATTCAAGATCACTTTGATTTTTGTAGCAAGCATCTTAAAAGTAATACTTTATACCACATTACAACATGATATCGGCTTAAAGTATTGCGTAGTTGTAAGGTTATGAGTCTTTGATATAAGACTTATGCATGTCTTATTAAGTTCTTTTAGGAGCTGACATAATGAGAAGAATTCCATAATTAATTTTGGGATAGTGTCACCAACTAAGCTTTATGAATTTTGAAAGAACAAAGCATTCAAGCCATCAAGTTTAGGTGCTTCATTAGTGTCTACACTAAATAAGGTCCTTTCAATATTTCTTTCATAAAATTATTAGTAAGGAAGTCCACTTCTTAATTTGTGATGAAGTGAGGGATAAAGGAGTTAATTTTCTTAATAGTGAAATAATTTTCTTTGGAGCAACTTAGGATAAAGCTTTCAGATTCTCCTAATCCTCATACACTGCTCCTGAGTTATCAGTAAGGGAGCTTATCTTATTAGTGTTATTCTTTTCGAAGATTGAATTATGGAAAAAAATTTGTTTCTATCTCCTTCCTTCAACTATTGTATTTTATATCTTTGTCTTAAGAGAGAGTTGTGATTATTAAGAGCATCTACATTATTTTTCAATATAAGTTTTTCTTATTGCATAAGTCTCTCATCTCCTATATTTGAGATAATTTGGTTTGAATTTCCTAAAGGTAGCTACTAGTGTCCAAAAAGTGGTTCTTGTGTATTATTATTAACTTCTTATTAAGAAAGCTTGACTCTTCTTTGATTTCTTGCAATATCCTCATACATTTTTAAGATTCGTAACCAATCACGTTGGTGTTAATGCCTTTGGTAACTACTTCTTCATAATTAAGGTGTTTCCCATAGAAGTTGTTAAATCTAAGTAATGTTTTCCTTGTTTTATAGAGAATGTTAAAGGTGGATTTCAATTGAGGTATGATCTGAGCATAAATAGGTACAAAAATTGCTTCTAATATGAGTGAAGGAAGTTAAATAAAGCCTTGTCTAATTTTTTTTCCTTAGGTGTAAATTTCCACCTTGCTTATTGCTTAAGTATATTGGAGACCATCTTATATGAGATCCTTAAGGCTTACTTTCTACAAGAAACCTCTTAAATCATTTGTATTATGTTCCATTAAACATCTACCATCTACTTCATTAGAGTAGAGAGTACTATTGTCAAGGATAAGCCAAAATTTAAAGATTAAAGCTAGTAAGTTAGTAATATTATTCCAGAGGTTTTTCCTTTTTGAAGTAAGATTAAAAGCATAGATAAAGGTAATGTCTGCTTTAGAATTAGACTTGATCAAGGTTATTTGAAGACGTATATATTTATATGATATTTGACTAAAATCTGTCTTGAATGGTTTTTGGATCAAAAACTACCAATACTCTACTATTAAAGTGTGCTTGGTGGTTGGTGATTGAGTGCAAATCCTTATTCAAAAGACAAAGGTGCTACTTGTAATGACTAGATTTTTTTTTGTCTAAAAGACTAATAAAAAATAATTTCTTGATGATAAGGTGGTTATAAAATACTTATTATTTATTTGAATAGTTCAATCCCCTTATATTCCAAGTAACTATGGACATTAAAAGGGATTGTAAGTGGTGACATGCTCTTTCTTATTAGGCTTCCTGATTTCTTTTTAGTGATAGTAACAATAACTTCATCTTGGACTTTCAGAACTACTTCTAAAGCAATAGTTAAGGGTGTAAATGGTTTATCAATCTCCTTGTTGGTCTCATTGGGTTTATGATTATGAGTTTGCTTGGGAGAGATAGGAACTTAATAATAGGGACCTTCTAGTTAAGTGAATCCAATGGTAGTGGTGGCCATAGCTTTAGAGGATTCGATGGTGGTAATGGTGGATTCTTTTTAGGGTTTAGTTGATTTCTCAACTAATTCAATTAAATGATAACACCTATAACTTTGATTTATTCTCGTGTAACAAACAATCTACTTATTAGTTTCCAGACGTTTTGTAGCAAGGTTTAAGTAGTCTACATTAGTAGATGAGTTATATTTTAATCTTTATAAGGCCCATCTTTTCATTCAATCTTATGACTTTTGAAGTTTCAAGTAGTTATTCATCTATATTTACTTTAATACAAACTCTAACATATCTAATCCTTTTAAGTGCAATAGTATTTTTTGTCTAAGCATATTAGTCTTCCTATAGAGGTTGTCAAATAAATCAATCCTGTTGTAAACAAATAGGAGTTTGCTTTATTTCATGATTCTTAAGGACCATACCTACCCTCCATCTCTGAAGGAGAAATGGCTTTCCACTGAAGTTCCATGGTCCAAGCTCCAAAATTTTTATCTTATTTGCTTCACCATTAAACCTAAACAAGAAGAAGCCCTCTTCATTGATTAAGGTAGTCTTTCTAGACCTATCTTACCTTATTTTGCTTTTGTCTATGCTTGAATTTTGAAAAAATGAGTCTCTTATCTAGTAGGTGGCCAATAAAAGTGTTGAACACTTTTTTTTTTGAGAAATTAAAATTTAATTAAAAGAATGAGAAGAGTTACATCTGAACACTAACCCACGTGGACAGGCCCAAAGAGTTACACATAATAAAGCTAAAACGACAACGTTCAACAATGTTCACTCGATGATTAGGGAAAAACTACCTTGTCCTTTCTCGAACCTTCATTCATTTACTCGATTTGAGAGATTGGTTGCGATGCACCGGAGACTTGCAGTAGTTGCAGTGTTCCTTAGGGCTCCTTTTCTTCGCTCTGTCCTCGCCAGCTATTATCCTTGAGTATCTGGTTCCCTTCGAGTTCACCCTAGACAATTTAAGTGTCTCTAAAGCTTTCTTTACTATGGCCTAATATGAGTACATAAATAAGAGAAGACACCATAAAGTGTTCCATTCCCTATCCTAGAAAAATAAACGTGAGTTTTTCTACAGGAGAGGTATCATATACTTCCTGACTCCTTTCTTCACTTACAAACTCCTCATGTCTTTTTCAATAATTTTCTTCCACTAAAAATTTGTGGGCTTGCAGTGCCTGGAATTTGCAAGAAACCAAATTAACTAGTCAAGACCAATTCATATCGTCCGATTCACTCACTCGAGGCCTAGTTAAGCCTATACTTGCTTATGCTTTATCATAGTCATATTCGCTCACGAGGTAAATGCCCCACGTAAGGTGTTAACATATAGTATTAGTTTATACTTTGGATTATATAATCCCAAAGTACTATTTAAGATGAGCTTTGTTTTAGTTAACTTTTCAAAGCAAATGCACTTGACAATTACGAACTATTTACAACGGGGTGACCCTTTTTAAACCTAGAAAACAACGTTAGCACCTTATTATTTTATTGCATGTTCGTTTCTTCAGTCATGAACTTACGAGGGTACATTTAGTATTGAACCAAAACGTGTTTCCCACCTTAATAGACTTTGCATTCTAGGTATTATGTAGCTAAACTTAAACACTGACTGTTTTAAGAAAATATTACATGAGTTCGTTTATTGCATAGACATATACAAGAATTGTTTATACTACAAACATGAAAGTTAAAAGTCTACAATAGGTTATCAAAGTCAGTGGATTAGGTTAACTAAAGACTTGAAAATGTTGAAATCGAATCCTCAAAAACATTTATTTTCAAGCTTGTCGTTTTCCTGCTTTTTGACATTTATCCAATACAATGCTTTAGGGTAACGAGTCTTATCATACCCAGTTCCCTAGGTCGACTCCAATTGCTTAAACAGCTATCAAAGTGTCTTTTAGCAGACATATTGGGCCAATCATAAAGTGCAGAATAATAATACAAGATCCAAGCATAAAATAATTAACGTTAACTATATTAAACTCAAAATTTACTGGAATTTATAATATTAGACATCTTTTAATTTTTAATAAAAATACTCGATAGTATAATTTTCTGTTAATATAAATGACAGTGACAAACTACATTAGATTGGTCTTTTTACTATTGTATTGTCCTACGTTTAAATTTTATTATTTAATAAATTAAAATATTAATGTATAATTATTTTAAAGTTTTTGATATTTTAATTATTAAATAATAAAATTTATAGCAACATAAATAAAATATGCGGTAGTTATGTGGCAAAAATCACATCATTTACATTAATGGACAACTTATCATTAGGCTATTTTTATTAAAAATTAAAAGTTAAACTAGTTCTAGTGACATTTTGAAAACTCAGACTAGTATTATAAAATTGGGTAAAGTTTGAAAATTTTTATAATTAATTTAATAATTAAATTAATATTTTTTATAAGTCATAATTTATTCACATATAAATTAAAAGCTATGATTAAATTCTTAAAAAGAATTCTTGAGAAAAAGAATTATTAGATATGAAGTAGTTATATTACAAAAAAGTAAAATATATAAATATTTATATGACTTTGTTCTAAAACTCAAAACGTCATCATTTTGTAACCAATCTTGACCATCATTGAAAGAAAATTAACTTCTCTAGCTTTAGAATGTTAAAGTAAGATATACTTGGCATTGATTTAGTAATAGTATGTCCAAATTTTCATTTAAACCCAATGTCTTTTAGAAAAATAAAATGGATTATTAAAACAAGTTGTTTCTTGTTATGTGGAACAAATGAATAAATTGTTTTAATAGAATTATAATTGAATAAAAGTAATGCAAACTATAAAATTAAAAAATATAGAAAAGGTATTAACCTAGTTATGGTTAAATATTTAAGCAATGAACATCATTTTTACTATCTTTTTTTAAGTAAGTGTAATTGTTAAACCTATAAATTTTAACTCAATGATGATGGTATTTAGAGTTTTTTTAAAAAATTGTAATCAGTTTGTGAAAGTTTAAACTCTTGTTATAAAGTCTTAATATATACATGTAGGCTCCTTTTTGAACTAATTTGCTATTATGAACAATTAAAGGGATGTGATGCATGTAAATCATGTTGTGACGTGAAAGTACATTGATTGAATTTTGAAAAGAAGTTATATGTGAAAATCATAAAAAAAACACACAATTTTCATGATATGTTATTTATTTTAAAAATACTTATATAAATTTAAAATTGTTTTAAAATATTATGGTATTAAAAATATCTTAAAATATATATTTACTAGATTCTTGGTGAATAGAGAAATTTTAGAAGTTAATCAGCATTGGGTTAGAATATGGGATTGATGTTGGTCTTGTATTGATTAGAGAGATTTTTAAGTCAAAAGCAAATCGATGCTCGTGTCAAGTTTAGGACAGGCGCCGAACTCGTGACATAATTTTCGATGGCACGCGAAAATAGAATTTCAATGTTGTTAGACATATATGAAAATAGAGTTTTAGTGACCTTAGACTTCTATGCAAACAAAATTTCACTGTAATTAAACTTCTCATATACATCCATAGGTTATAAATATCTTGATAAGAGTTCCATAAGGTAGAACCTATCGAGGATTAAGAAGGTTATTACTATCTGTTATCCTTTATGTCATCTTTCTAATAGTAATAAAAGAAGACTATCTCCATACCTGTAGACATAGGTCACATAATTGGCTAAACTATATAAATACTTTTGTTTATGCTTCATTTATTTTCTTCCTATATTGCTTCTATTTGTCCGACAATTGGTATCTCAATAATTAGTACTAGAGAATAGATTTTGCAATCAAGATTTCTCTTCAGAAGTTTGATCTTAAGAAATTCAATAGATCAAATGATTTCACTCCTTTAAAGGTGAAGATAAGGTTCTTATTTAACGGGAATATGCAGTACCGTTGGAAGAAGAAAAAAAACTACAAGAGATTTTAGGGGTGTTAGAGAAGAAAGACATTTTATCAAAAGTTCACAACACAATACTATTGAATTTGGGTGATGAAATCCTGTGAGTATTGGTTGACGAAATGATCTTTTCTTCTTTATGGAAGCAACTTGAGTGTAAGTATCAAAAGAAATCACTGATAAATCATTTATATCAAAGGCAACATTTGTATACATTAAGGATGACAGAAAGTATATAGGTAAAAAATCACATTGATAATTTTGATCAGATCATCTTAGATTTATAAGTTGTTCAAGTTAAAAATTAAGGATAAGGATCAAGTCATAACCTTTGTTTTCCTTTCCTAATTCATATGAAAATTTTGATGATCCCATGTTGTATAGTAGAGAGATTATTTATTTTAATGATATGAAGGATGCTCTATAGTAGTCTCAAGAATTAGGAAAAAAAAAAGATCTCTGACATATATTAAGGTGGATCAAATGTGGGTCTGATTGTTGATAATAGACGAACCAAGGACAATAACATTGGAAATAGGAAGTCACAATCCAAATTGAAGGTTAAAGTTGTTAGATGCTTTAATTGTAAAGACAAAAGGCATTTAAAAAAGGATTGTCTGTAGCGAAAGAATGGGAATAAGAAAAAACATATGAAAAGTTAAGTATTGTTATAGCCCAGAAGAGTTACGAAGAAGATAATAGAAGAGGCAGTAATGTTTGATTCTGTAAATTGGTAAGTGATAACATTGGTGCTTCTTATCATATGACTTTCACTAAGGACTAGTTATGTTTTTTCTTAAAGAATGAAATGATAGTGTCAAATTGGATGATGGTGAAGAGCATGTTGTGGTTTAGTGCAAATTAAAATATATGATATAATTGTTAGAACATTGGATGCCCTGTATGTTTAAGATTTTCAAAAGAATTTGATTTTCATAGGTACTTTTGATAAGTTTTTTAGTGATGATGGGTAGTTAAAATGGTAAAAGATATGCTGACTATTTTAAAACATTTATATTTAATAGAAAAGACAGTAATGAGATTGGTGGTTATTTGTTAATCTTCAAGGCTAAAGAATGATAGTATAGTGATATGGTAGATATGAGTATCATCTTAGTTAGAAAGAGATGTCAGAACTTTATAAGGGGAGCTTATTAAAGGATAATAAAAATAAGAAGATAGACTTTTATAAGTTTCATGCACTCTTGGAGCTATAGTGTTTAGGGAGTGACATAGGTTAAGACAAATATATGGAAAGAATGTCTCAGGGTTAATAGTGAGCACTACTAGTTAAGATAGCAATACATCGGGTTTAGCTTGGGCCCATCCAAGCTAAAGCCCAATCCAAAATTATGTGTTTGAGTCGAATTTAGACTCAAAATTTTGTATTTAAGCCCAAGCCCCGAAGTTTGATCAGGATTGATTAATTTTATTTTTTAATTTTTAAAAATTAAAAATGAAACCATTTTAAATAAAAATTTTAGGCTTCGGATTAGACCGAGAAGCTCGGTCAACTCAAGCTGAACCAAACCAGAATCCCTACCAACTCAGATCAAGTCGAGCAAGGTTGGAACTTTTTTACCATCACTAACTATTGGTTTAAAGATGGTATAAGTGATAGTAAAACAACCTAGAATAGTTGTTAAGGGAATTGAATATTATAATTTAAGAGATAATACAATATTAGGGAGAAAGTTTCAGTATGCTATAACCAAAGATAAAACAAAGTGGATCATCAAGTAGCCAAAGAGATATCATTGGAGAGATTTTGTGTGTGTATAATCTTACCATCAATGATAAGCATGTAACTATCTTTTAAGGGACTAGGGAAAGTTAGGAGAAGGATAGATGGATGTGGGTTATGCTAACAGATATAGGGTTTCACAAAATTGTGAAATTGATTACATCTAGTCAGGTTTTTATTAAAAAGGGTTCACACTTAGAAAGATGCATTTAACATGTTGAAGAAGTTATTGCTCGTAGAAAAATTTAACCATAACTTGGATTTAGTGAAAGTTTATATAGATTAAAGCTTTTAAGGCAGTTATGACAAGGAGTCAAACTTAGTTAGACGTTGGAAAATTCAAGTCAAAGTAAAGAATTATGATATATGCCATAAATTCTTGGAACATATTAAAATTGTAGAAACTAATGGGTGTGTTAAGGGCCATAAATAGGATTTTTTCATGTGTCGATTAACAGGAAAGTCTTCATAATTTTCCTTGCTTCTCTCCTTCTTCAGGGAGCCTATTTTGAAAGCTTTTAATGGTGATTTATAAGATATCACCAACACTCATCTATACATTTCTTGATTGAAAATGTAGAATATTTCTATTGAATATGATCCTTCTTTTTGAATAGACAAGGGTCCCAACTACAAAAGGAAAAAATTTTTGTTATATAATAGTAAGAGTACTTATTTAGGGAAACTACAAAGCAAATAATCATTTTTAAATAACAATTAATAATGTTACTTCCTAAATAATAGAAAAAATTTAAACATAAATCCTAAAGTTTAATTAAGAAACATGGATACTAAAATGATTTGACTATGACTTCCTTAAGCATGAATTCAGGATAAGATTTTCGAAACTCAGTCAAATGAACCCATTTAGCATCATTCAATGGTAAGCTGGCCCATTCGACTAAAACTTCAACAACACTTCAATTAACTCCGGAAAGAATAATGGAATGAGGTCTGGGAATAATTTATCCATCCTTAAAATGTGGCAAGGAAGGAACACTAGTAGGAGGAACACTTAACTCCTTAAGTAATTAAGTACGAGAAGCATCAAGAATCTTACTATGCTTTCGAAGTTCTAACTTATAGGCAACCTCAACAATCCAATGTAAAACCTTGATTGAGCTATATAACATAGGAGATAGCTTATAAATAACCCCTTTGCCTAAATATTGTTGTCGATAATGCTATATTTTTAACCAAACAAACTGCTAGGCTTATTTCTTTTGGAGTTGAGCCTGCTATAAACCAAGATGTATTTCAAACAAAAGAATATCTCACTCTTCCAAAGAATGATCAATCTCCTCCAAACAGATAAAACTAGGTTTTTAGGAGAACAAACAAAGAGAATTATGACCATAAATAACCTAGAAGGTCATCATACCTAAAGAAGAATGATACATAGTGTTGTAACAATATTCAACGTAAGGAGCTAATTAACCCATTTTCTTGATTCATTCCCATGAAACCAATGAAGATAGATCTTGATTGTGCTTTACCAGTTTAATTTGACCATCCGATTGTAGATAATAAGTAAAGGAAAAGATTATGTGGTACCACTTAATCAAAACCAAAAGGTATTAGTAAAAATTAGGTCCCTATCACAAATAATAGTTATGGTAATCCCTGTAAAATAATAAATTGAGTGAAGAAGACATGGGTAAAATAAGTATTGTTTTATAAATGGGAAAGATAGATGAAATGAATATATTTATATAATTGATACATCACTACATAAAGGAATGATTTTTTTCTAACCTTGGGTAGCACATCTGTAAAATCCCTAAAAATATCATACCATATATGTGTTAGAATCGGAAGGAACCATAAGAGACTAGTTGGATATACATTGTCCCATTTGTTTCGTTGATAAGTATAGTAGTTTTGGATAAATTCCCTAATAAAGGCTTTCATCCTTGCTAATGGAAATCAGTTTAGATGTGGTAGAGTGTCTTCTAAATACTTTATGTGTGGAGTTGTGAATACTAGATATGATAAAGGGAATAAAAAAGGAATCAACTAAAAGATATATCTAACCTTTATGCTTCACTAACCCATTTATGAAAGCCTAATTTAAGTCTAATGTTCTTAACTTAATTTTCTAAATAAGTGCCTGTAAATCTACTGATTATGTGACCTCTTGCTTATAAGGTGAATCATGTACTTGAAATACCAAAAAGGAGTATAGTGTCCTTTTTTTGCCTAGAACAAAGCATCTACTACATGATTTAGAGATCAAGCCTTATAATCCACTAAAAAATCAAACTCCAATTGCTTACTAAGCCAATGTTGTTGGGGAGAAGTCATAAGCTACTATTCTAATATGTATTTTAGGCTATATTCATCAATTTTGATAAATGATCTTTCCTATAAATATAGTCTCTAGTGTTGGATTGCTTTGACTATTCTAATCATTTTTCATCCATAGGCTAGCAATTTCAAATGTTGATAAACTAAATTTTAGTTAAAGATAGCAATCAAGCATCCTTGTTATTGTAGAGTGGTGTCAATCCCATTCCAAATGCATCACGCTAAACTATAAACTCAAGATCAAAGTTTGATAATTGTAATACTGAAGTTATGGAGAGCGCATTATCTAAGTTAGCAAAAGACATTTCAGTTGAATTGTCCCAATTAAAGGCATTCCTCTTCAATAGGTTAGTTAATGGAGTAGCCATCACGGGATAATTATGTGCAAAATTTTTGTAATACCCTGTCAAGCTAAGGAAGCCATATAAATCCTTAGCCAATTTTGGCATGGATCATTTTTTGATTACTTAAAATTTTTAATTTTCTATTGATATTCCCTTATCGTTAATGACATGGCCCAAGTAGATGAACTGGTTCCCTAAAAAATAAAACGCTTAGACTACTTAAGGAAGAGCTTATATTAGTATAGTAACTCAAAGATAATCTTCGAATGATGCATATGTTCTACCCAAGTTGAACTATAATCCAAATTATCATCAAAGAATAATAAAATGAATTTACATTGATGGGATGGAGCTACCTCATTCATTAAAGGTTGAAATAAGGAAAGCGCATTTATGAGACCAAATGGTATGATTAAAAACTTAAATTGGTTATTACAAGTTTAGAAGGCAGTCTTCTTAATTTCTTCAAAAGCCATTATAACTTGAAAGTATCCTGACCTCATATATACTTTTTTGAAATCTTGTTTACTATAAAGTTCATCCAAAAAATTGTCCATAATTGAGATAGGAAAATTATCCTCGATAGTCTAGTTATTAAGCTCCCTGTATTCTACACAAAATCTCTAGGTTCCATCTTAATTTTACACTAACATAATTAGGGAAGAAAAAGTGGAACAACTAGGTAGAATGATCATTTGTTCCAACATTTCAGCATATTGTATTTTGGTCTCAGCTTTTTATATGTTTAGGTAGCAATATGGCCTTACTTCTACTAGTTTGAATCCCATCATCAAAGTGATTATATGATCATAAGCTCCAAAGGGAGGAAGTCCTTTAGGTTTTTAAAATACTAATGAAAAATCAACTAGGAGCCTTTCCATAATTACTATGTGTTATTTCATCTTGTAATATATGAACTTGTAGGTATTTCACCTTCCCTAATATTCCTTACCAAGTAACTTGCTTCTCATTTAAGTGGAAGGTCATCATTAGGGAGTTAAAGTCTTATATGATTGGGTTGAAAAGTCCTAATACATTTTATCCCAAGAGCCATTTCAAATCCATCAAATGATAGCATAATCAAACCAACGAAGAAAGATTTAAAGTTGACATGTATTTGGACTACACTATAGATACATAGGTTGTGTACTTTTTACATTAACTACTAATACTTGTTATCCCAAATTGATTGTCGTTTATACTTTCAATTTGAGAGTAGCTTAGTTGATTATAAAATTATATATGCTTCCTAGTTACCAATTCTTGTAACTGCATAGTTCGAGAGATATTTGTTCCTATAATTGCATAGAGAGAAATATTGGATTCTACTTAGGTAAGTTCAACTTTGTCACCCTCTAGTTCATCGACTAAGATTATCATAATTTAAATATTGTTCCTTTGCTCTTTGTTCAAACATCTCAACCTAGGTAAGTGCCTTGTAAGAGGTGTAGTAACATTCCTTCCTACACTGGATGTCATATTTGAATCAATGCCTATTTATGTCTTCTGTTCTCAACTGGTTGCTGAATATAAAGTAGTTCCAAGTGATTTTTGAGCTGTCTATATTGTTTGAGATGGCCTTATACTGATACTTCAGCAATTGAATTGTATTTCCCTTTTAAAGACTCGAGCTAAATTCATAATAATAACTAAATTAGGTGGATTTTGCATCTCTGCATCCACCCTCAAAATTTCCACTAAGCTTGTTGTGAATATATCATCAACCTGTTAGTTTGTATGTACCAAAGTTACTCTTACAATAAGGGTTTGAAATTGGTATTGATACTCTTCCATCGTTCAAGTTTATTTAAGGTTGATTAGTTCTCCTAATGGAATGATTGCTAGTAGGGGCCCAAACCTAAGAAGGCAATAGGATTTGAATTAGGCCTAATTAATCCCTAGCTCCTCCTATTCCAATATATACTACTAGAGTTATGCCTTTATTCTCAAATGGAATGTGGTTAATCCTACCTTGTCCATTTCTTATATTTGTTGTTAAATGAAAAACAGTTCACATCTATATATCCATTCCAAAGGATCCCAACCTTCATTATAGGAAGGGAATTCCAACCCATTATATTTGGGGATGATTGCAGTGACCTAATGCTTGCCAAATGATATCATTAATGCTAGTTAGTGGCTACATGTAGTTGTAGTCCATTTTTATCTCTTCTTCCTGCTAGATAAGTGTAGCTTCATCAAACGCCTAAATTCTTGGATGTTATCCTTAATCTCGCATACACCTCTTTGTTATTTTTCTTAAGCTTATACTCTAGATCATGAACCTTTGTCGTCAAGTATTCCAAGTCACCCATGATGTCTTGCTTTGATACCAAATTGTTAATGTCCTGTAAATAAGATATAGTTATAGGTCAGTTAGTAGGAAAGTCTTCTTAATTTCCTTTGCTTCTCCTGTTCTTTGAGGAACCTATTCTAAAAGCTTTTAATGATGATTTGTAAAAGATAACCAACTCTCTTTGACACAGTTCTTGACTGAAAAAATCAATAATTTATATTGAATATGATCCTCCCCTTTAAATAGATAAGAATCCCAACTATAAAAGGAAAAAATCCTTATTTAGGAGTAAGAATCCTTATTTAATAAAACTACCAAGAAAACAATCATTTTTAAGTAATAAATAATAATATTAGTTCCTAAATAGTAGAAAAACATTAAATAGAAGTCATAAAGTTTAGCTAAAAAACAAGAATGCTGCAATTGTCTGATTGTGGCTTCGTATACTATTATTATTTACATCTATATTTCTTCCTAATAAAAACATCCAAAATAGGGAATTAGATGAGGATATAAAATCAATGTCAAACTTATATTGGTCAAAGAGATTTCTAAGTTAGAAGCAAACCAACACCGATGTCAAGTGTAAAACAAGCACCGAACTCGTGATATGATTTTTTAGGAGGCTTGACAATGAATTTCAGTGTCATCAGACATATGTGAAAATTGAGTTTTTATTACCTTGGACTTATGTGAAAATAAAGTTTTATTGTACTTAATCTTCTTATTTGTAATCCTAAGTTATAAATACCTTGATAAGAGTTTTTGTAAGATAGAATCTTTAAAATATTGAGAAGGTTGTTATTGTCTATTCTCTTTATGTCATCTTTTTTTATAGTAATAAAAGAACTATATTTTCTTATCAATAAACATAAGTTACGTACATAATTATTTTTTTTTGAAACGTTGTCAGGTGCGCTCAGCGCCTATTATTCATATCGAAAGATAAAACGTCATACAGAAAACTTGGAGGGCATACCCCCCATTCGAAATCAGACATAGAATCAGCCGCCCTAG
>JAOSBK010000204.1:6863827-6886189 GCA_027568895.1 Erythroxylum shatona
TAATTTTAACTATATTTTATTTTGTAATAAAAATTATTTATGCATATAAATATTATTTAAAGTATATTAAACAATATATAAAGCTCAATATATTAATTATTATATAATTTTAAATTATTTGAAACATAAATAAAAATATATCTAACCAAATCTTTTATATGGATTATAACATAAGTAAAAGTAATATTAAAAATAAATATTAAAACATATAAAAAATTAAATAATATTATATAAATCTCAAAATAAACGTGAAGATGAGTTTGTGGGTATTGGGAAAATTATGTATAAAACATAAGGATAAAAGGGAGTAAAAATAATCTCATTAATTGATCTGAAAAATTTACCTAAAAAATTATTTTTTTAGAAGCTCTAAATTTAAACTTCTTAAAAAGTTATATTTTAGCTGAAAAAAAGTTATATATATTAAAAATACTTTTTATTTTATAATCAAATTTTTTTTTTCTTTTAAAAAATTTATATTGAAGAAAAATGCTTGTTGATATTCTAAAAGCCTACATGAGTAATCGTTGCATTTTTTTGGCATGTCTCGGGCATTAAACCTTGCATGGTGATTGATTGATTGTAAGTTAATTGTTCGGCTTAGGCCATTATATCTGACGAGCTGGAGACAGCGAACAATATGATAAATCGGCGTCACTTTTTTCGTCTGAAGGATTTAGAAATTCTTTTTTTTGATTAAGGGGAAAATATAGAAAAAATTACAGCACTAATCGAGGGAAGCAGAGTCCCAATAGATTCTTTAAGAGGGTACAGTAACACTCAATAGGTGTGAAATCGAATACAGTAAAATCGACATCCGACGGGACTGCATGAGTGATGTTACAACCATTATAACATACGCTGTTAGAGGTATTAGCCTTGTTCTCATTCTTTATGATAGAAAAGACATTCCTGTTAAAGCCATAATAACTTTTTTTTAGATTGTCTGTATCATATGCCAAAATGTCTTAATTAGCTTTTAATAATGAAATTGTCATCTTTACAATTGTCCATGATTTTAATATCGGGTTAAATGATTCTATTTTGTCTATATTTCTTTCACTTTTTGAAGTTCTTGCTCTTTATTAATAAAATTACGTCCAAAGTGTTAAATATCAAAGTACCTTTTAAGATCATCATCAAGTTGAGACATACGATTCTTTAAAGATTTGTATAATGTTTGGATTTGTGAAGAAAATGTATCTACTTGCTATTGAGTAGCTTGAATTTGTTGACTAATCCTATCCATATGACTTAGAACTTTGTTCTGGAGGACAACATTGTCAATATATCAATTGAGTACTTCATCCGAAATATTGGAAATAATAAGTCCTTAAGAAGTAATTCATGTAACTCGCATAAAAGGGCTAGAAATAACTTTATTATGTTCATCAAAATTTTACTGTAAAGGAAAAAATTCGTCCTCATATGATTTGACCATTATACGGAGCGGAAAAAAACAACAAGAATGGAAGGAATAATTAGCCGATTGACTCTGGACGGAACAAATATTTCTCGAGACAACAATTTTGACTAATTCTCAAAGATTATCTAATGTATATAATAATAATGTGTAAATCAATATATGAAAATTATTAAAACTCTTAACATTATATTTTCATCAATTAAACTATTCCAAAATACTTTAATTTTTTTCAGAAAAAAAGTTTTGTCAGCTTCGAAGGTCATAAATTTGATATGATCTGATTAAACTATAAAGACAGTGTCAATTCGTTTGGGTTGGCTTGATAACCAACTTGGAGGTGAGGGCCACAACGTCGGCATCCTCCTGGTGTTTTCGTTCTATGCTGTAATTTGGTTGTCTGTTTCATTCCCTTTGACAATTGGGTGTTGATATCAATCATGAATCAACTCTTTTTTATTTATTTATTTTCATAATCATTTGTTCTCCTACGCCTCAATCAATCACATTATTACATATTACTATTTATCAATTAATAGCAACTTGCTACTTTAAGGTTTGGATGTGACTTTTGGCCACACACACAGAAAAGTGGTTTCCTTGTCAATTTCATACGACTGCTCTTTGGTATATATCTACGTATTTACATCAAAAGGGAGGGGGCAGAGTGGGGGATTGTTCATTCAGTGGTACTGCAGAATAAGAGCTACGTTTGGGCGAGACAGCCCACCACGAGCTATGGACTTCACTGTTCAATCCAGCTCATTCCTCACTGACTGCCAATCAATCCTAGCCGTCAGTTTAACCATGACATGGTTCTTTCAACGTTTAGTCAACAAAACCGTGTTGTACGTGGGTCCACCAACCGATTAATTTATACACTTTGACTACGATTTTCGTACACCCCTGCTTAATCAAAGTTATTATGGTTTGACTAAGAATTTTTGACAGTAAATTTTTTTTAAGAAATCAGCTGACTATTTAGCTATTATTTAAAATTTTTTTTGAAAGAATTTCTATTTTGGCAATATAAAAATAAAAAGTATTTTTAATTTTAACTATATTTTATTTTTTAATAAAAATTATTTATGCATATAAATATTACTTAGAATATATTAAACAATATGCAAATTATAATATATTAATTATTATATAATTTTAAACCATATGAAACATAAATGAAAATATATTTAACCAAATCTTTTATATGGATTATAATATAAGTAAAACTAATATAAAATAAACATTAAAATATATAAAAGAAGTCAAATAATATTATATAAATCTCAAAATAAACGTGAAGATATGTTTGTGAGAATTTTGTGAAAATTATGAGTAAAACATAAGGGCAAAAGAGATTAAAAATAGGCCCATTAATTGATATGATAAATCTACTTAAAATGTGCCTTTTTTAGAAGTTCCAAATTTAAGCTTCTTAAAAAAACTATATTTTGATTGCCAAAAAAGTTATATATATACTAAAAAAGTGATTTTTTATTTTACAGTCAAAAACTCATTTTTTTAGAAAAACTTTTGTAGTGAAAAAAGTACTTATTTACCCTCCAAAAGCTCAACCAAATAGGCATTGAAGAATCCATAAAATTTTTTGAACAGAAAATTTTTTTATTTTTAATGAGAGTAAAATTTTATTTTTTATAAGATCAAAACTAAAAATAATAAATTTCTATATAAAATTTTTTGAAGACAGTAAAAATAAGTGCCCTCAATATAGATCCGCCCCAACAAAGAGGCACTTATAAGTTTGTCATTTGTGAAAGGGCCCCTAAGCCTGTCACTCTCTTCTTACTTAATGGTCCGCTTGCATGCCATGTTACAAGTCACGAATCAAATGAAATGCTATGTGCTTTTAAGTTGGTGTCATTTAATTTTATCTACATGTTTATATCAGCTTTACATAAAGTCAATAGAAGAACCAAAATGTTGAAAAATTGAAATCATGGAGCATTCTCACCCCCAAATTAATAATGACGTTTGTTTGAAATTTCACTCATTCAACACATTAAACTTAAACAGGAATGGAGTCATGGACCACCTATTCATGTCTTCATGCCAATGATTACCATTATGCTTCAAGAAAGTAAATGATTGAATCAATCTTTGGAATGGTAAAACTCAATACGAACCATTCCTTTCTCCTTTTAGTTAACTCTCTTCATAATTACTCTTGTCTCCGATCCCAAAGAGAAACAAAAGTTTCAAAACAAACCAAATAGAACGGTCAAAATTGCAAATGTCCAACCGCATGATTGCAAGTGAGTTGGTAAGGGCCTCTCTTAGCTTAAGTGAGGTCACGGATTCGAACTGTCCTCATGTATACAGTTGTTTAAAACTTAGGGTCAGAGCTTTGCCTCCTGTAAGGGATCTACCCAGCTCAAATAAGGATTAGTCTGAATGTAGATGACTTAACGGTATTTTTCTATAGTTAGAACCCTCCTAAATCAATTAGCAGGCAAGTAAAAAAAATTGCAAATGTCCATTTTCGAGGTCAGTGTCGTTACGATGTAATGCACCAGTAGGTCACCGAGGAGTTTGTAGGGGTACAGCGAAGCATGTGCCTCTCATCATTTTGACCTGAATAAAAAGGACTAGTGTAAGTTTTTGAATCAAAGTGCGCCCTAACGTTCAAATTTACAAATTACGATTCTCCTGAGCCATCAAACGGTCACATATTTGCATGGGAATCTCTTCAATCTGAAATCAAAACACCCCATTATGAGCTTGTTTGCTGCAACCTTTTTGGTTTTGCTATAAATAACAGAAACGTGGTTCGTTTTCTTACAAAAAAAGAAAATTAATGAAAGAAACCAGATAAGTTCGATGGCTTTCTTTCATCATCATTATAGTCATTCTTGTCTACCCCAAGGCGTGGAATAGAATAGAATCAAACCACCAGAAACTTCTAGCTGTTCTGTTGTGCTGCTCTTTCGTCATGCCAGGAAAAGACTGTTCTTGTCAGATCCCAACTTCTTAGTGAAAGATCGTAACAGACTTCATCCGATCGAATACCCAGTTGCCAAAAATGCAGTCTTTGAGGTGGGTTTTCAAGCTTTTGCTGCTTTATTCCATTATTGACGTGTCGGCTTCCGCAATTTGCTCAGACGCCGATAGGGAAGCGCTGCTTGCGTTTAAAGCCAGCATCAAGAAGGACGCTACTGATAGTCTGTATACGTGGGTTGGAAGAGATTGTTGTACAGGAGAGTGGGAAGGAGTTCAATGCAATCCAGATACCGGGAGGGTTACTCAGTTAGTGTTCCAAGGAGATGTAAGAGACGGTAGCTATTACATGATTGGTAAGTTGTCACCTTCTCTTGGTAGCTTGTGTTACTTGGAGACTCTGCAAATTACTGGAATGAAGCATATTACGGGTCCTATTCCTGAAAGCTTCTCAAATTTGACCCATCTCAAGGCATTAGTGTTGGAAGACAATTCTCTTCAAGGGAACGTTCCTTCTGGTTTAGCTTATCTCCCCAATCTCGTTATGCTCTCTCTGGCTGGCAACCATCTCTCAGGGAACATTCCTCCAAGCCTTGGCAACCTTACAAATCTCCAAATTCTTGGCTTAAGTAGAAACTCCTTAACAGGTCCAATTCCAAACAGTTTCGAAAATTTTCGCAGCTTGCTAAATCTTGATCTTAGCTTCAATTCTTTAAGTGGATTAATTCCTGATATGTTCGGATCTTCTCCAAACCTCAACTTCCTTCAACTGTCCCATAATCGACTATCAGGAGAAATACCCAGTTCCATGTTTAAGTTGGCTCAACTTCAAAATTTGTACTTGGACAATAACCAACTGATGGGAAAGCTTCCAGATCAAATCAGTGCGCTCAAGTCTCTTGAATATCTTTCTCTCGGTTCAAACAACCTTACAGGTCCAATTCCCCTGTCCCTTTCAACGTTGCCAAAACTCTGGCACCTTGATTTGTCAAGAAATAGGTTCTTTCATCCCTTGCCAGTTCTTCAAGGTAGAGCCTTTCCATCTCTGATTTCAGTAGACCTGTCTTACAACAATCTCACATTAGGGACAGTTCCCAGTTGGATCAACGACAGAGCATTTTCAGAAGTTAATCTAGCAGGTTGCGGAATTCGCGGAACCCTTCCCAGATTTGCTAGACCAGAATCTTTGGAAACTCTAGACCTGTCAGACAACTTTCTCACAGGTGGCGTGTCTGGTTTCCTCGGCAACATGTCTAACTTGAAGACGCTGAAGCTCTCCAACAACCAATTGAGGTTTGATATTCAAGAAATCAGATTGCCAGATTGGATTGTTGTTCTTCATCTTCAAAAAAACCAGATCACGGGACTTATTTCCAGGATTCTAAACAATAGTACCAGCCATTTGGAGGAATTAGATGTTTCACAAAATCAAATTTCGGGTGCTATTCCAGAATTCGTTGAAGGGTTTAGCTTAAACGTGCTCAACATAGGAAGCAACAAGATAACAGGGCAGATTCCCAGCTCAATCTCAAGCCTCGAACAGCTAAAGAGGTTTGACATTTCGAGGAACCAAATAACAGGACGCATCCCAGATAGTCTGGGACTCTTGTCGGAACTGCAATGGATTGACTTGTCCATCAACGGTCTCACTGGAAAAATCCCAACTAGTTTGTTGGGTATCAAAGATCTGAAGCATGCCAACTTCAGAGCCAACAGATTATGTGGAGAGATACCACAAGGAAGACCTTACAATATCTTCCCTGCAGTTGCTTACGCGCACAATCTTTGCTTATGTGGTAAACCAATGCCACCTTGTAGAACAAAGAATTAAGTGAATATAGGTCAGCGAGATCCTGACTGATTCAGTTCCCCAAAGAAAACTTATGGCAAGCAAGCCATATCACCAGTTCAATGTTTTTTACTCTCTTTAACATGTTCAATAGCTAGAGGCACATACTTCTCAGCCAAACTCACAAATCATCATTTTAGTCAATAATACAAACATACCAGTGTTGCAGAAGCAATTGACCAAGTACAACTTATCATATGCGAGAAAAATAAGATGCTGCAATTAAACCTACACATGCTTTTTCTGCTCATGGGCAGCTTCCTTCTTCGAGGCCAAACCCGCATCAACTTGCTCAATCACAAAAACACATTCATCATCCAAGCACTTCAATTCCTAGGAACAACAGTCAGATAACTGATAAACATAGCAGGATTAAATCCTCGTATCTTTGTTTTGTTCTCACTTTTTCCAGGCATTGTTATCACAGACTGTTTCTCACCACCTTCTTATGCACATGCAAACCCTGAACCAATGCAGATAGAAAAACAATACACATGTAATGAACACAAGGATCAAACTATAGCCACCATTTTTAAGTACCCTTTTCACATCCGTAAGAGTGTGGATTTTGTTCCTTGAAAAATCTTCCGTGACAGAACAACGAAACATTCATTATACGTAACACTTTTAATGATAATAATATGTCACAACACAATAGAACATGATTAATAAATAAAAACAAAAGTTCGAGGAGTTTATTAGCTATCATATAATGTTATAGTAGATGATGAAGAGGAAGAAGGCAATGGGAGGGCGCTTGCACTTGTCTGGACTATCCGCCACCTTATGCCTTTTAGCTTTCATTGACTTGGGTTCCCATACTCGACGGGATTCACGGTATTACCATGGAGCAAGCTTGCTTCCATACTAGCTGCCTCCTACAGACTTGAAACTTCTTAGAACAAAGCTATTTCAAATATCCTCAAGCACCATATGGGCTGGGGTGTTCCGATAGTTGAAAACATCTTTTGCTACTTCAATATACATTTTTTAAAATTGAACATACCATGACGGTCGTAACTTAATCTTTCTTTTGTATTTTATAAAGAAGTTATTTTTGTAACTTGAACGTGTGATCATGATCACAAACCAATTGTTTTAAGATTCATTCTTTTACTTCTCTATACATTTTTAAAATTTTCCTTTTTATAAATCAGTTTTTTGAAATTTTTTCGTAAGCTTTCATTTTAGGATCGATGACAAAGTGAGTTGGTGGTAATCATTTGTGACTACTTACTTATCACATATATATTAAATTAAAATATATTATAAAGGAAAAATGAGTAATTTTCATATATAAAATGATAAATAATAATGTTACAATATTGAATGATCTTTTTTGAAAATTTTTCTTCTTATTCATCGTATTTCATCTTTTTCCAAATTTCTTGTTATAATTTTCAAAATATGTTTGTCTTGACATGTTTAATGTTTTTTATTACTAAAAAGTTAAAAAAATTGCAATAGTTTAAAATTCAAAATTTGTAGTTTTGCCATTTGCGATAATTAGTTTTCAAAATAACTGAATTATTTTTATTAGATATGTTTTTATTTTCGTTTATGTTGATCTTCAAAGTCACCATTGTTTTTGACATTGATGCATCATGCTTAAGCTAACAATGGAAGACAATAGCACGCTCGTCTTTTGTAACTAAAAAATATTGAGAGAGAAAAGGTGACGGAATTTCTACATTACTATTGACTGATTTCCTTAAGCTGGTTCGATACTATTATCAATATGCTGGGATTCCTATGGCATCCCTCGACCAAGAGGGGCACCTTCCCACAAGAGGACGCACTAGGAAGCGAGAGGATGAGACACAACCACGGCCGAAGCAAACCTACAGCGCTGCCTTGTCGGGTGACACGCTAGAAACCATAACTGGCTTGGACAAAGCCTGGCCTACAGAAGAACCCATCGAATCCTAAGAAAGAGATATACACAAGTCGTGGTCGTGAAACTTCTAGGAAGGAGGATAGGTTTCCAGACTATAGTTTCACGGCTGAAGCACTTGTGGAAACCCAGAGGACCTATCAAGATTGTGGACCTAGAACATGATTATTTCATGGTGCGGTTCATGGAAGAGGAAGATTATGTTCACGCCCTCACCAACGAACTATGGATCATTTATGGACAGGCGCTCTCGGTGCAACGATGGACACCATCATTCAGACTGACACAAGGCCAGCTAAACCACGCAGCTGTATGGATCCGCTTCCCAGACCTTCCCATTGCAAGGTACCATCCAGGAATACTCACGGCCTTGGGGGATCTAGTGGGAACCACCGTAAGAATTGATGAGGCCACCTTACTAGCGCAACGAGGAAAGTATGCCAGGATCGTTGTCGACATAGATCTGTCTTCTCCGTTGTGGACCTCGGTGAAGCTAGACGGGGAGATGCTGATAGTGGCTTATGAAGGTTTGCCGCAAATATGCTATACATGCGGCAAAATAGGTCATGAAGCAACGGGGTGTCCACAGAGACAACGAGTCACACCAGCACTCCCCACATAACCCAGAGTGGGAGAAGGATCATCAACGATGGAGACAATGGCGATATCAGTAGCTAGAACACCAATGGGAGGCAACGTTGCAAGGAAGGCAACGGTCAAAAATTCCAATGGTTACAGACCTTGGATGCAGGTCCAACATAAACTAAGAGTTCCCACGCAACGTCAAGCTCAAGCCATACAACGTGCAAAAATGGGAAAAGTATCTTTAGAGGAGAGGCTTGAGGTTTGCTCTCCTGTCAGAATAGGAACAAATGGAGACAACAGAAGAGACAGTGACAAAGGCCCCATTAACCAGTAACATGATGGGGTTAGGTACACGATTGGAGCTTAATGCATTTATAGGCAAAGGAAAACAACCACAAGAAGCCCAGTCAATTAAGTCTACTGGGCCCAAATCCAGAAGGGGGTCTAAAGGCCAGACTGTAACCCAAATGTAGAAAACCGGGGGGAAAGTTCTAGGACCAGTGTTCCCCAGGAACAGGAAACGGATACAGTTCCGCAAATTCAATTTCAACCCACCATAAGAGGAAAAAAAATAGCAATGGAAATAGCTTCTTATACAAAAATGGTTTGTGATAGCCAAATCTTAGAAGATAAAGAACTGGTTAATGAAGAGAGACTCCAGCTAATGGATGAAGTTGAGGTCTAGGAGGAGATTGGGAAACTCAGCGAGGATATTGCAATGCCCCACATGCATCAAATGCACTACGAAGAGGTGCACGAAACACAACCTCAGGGCGAAGGAACCAAGGTAGCCCCCACTGGAGGTACAGCTCCTAACTAGTTTGGCTTTTTTCACTATGTCAATCTTACTTTGGAATTGTCAAGGGGCAGGAGGGACGAAACTCCATGCCATACTTCATAATTACATTAGGCATTTTAATCCTGGTATCCTTGTTTTGATGGAAACCCGAATTAGTGGACCTAGGGCTCATGAAGTTGTCAGTGCTTTGGGGTTTGATTACTCATTTAGAGTAGAGGCAGAGGGTTTCTCTGGAGGGCTATGGATTTTATGGAAGGATGAATTCAATATCTCAATAGTACTAGCTCACCGCCAATTTATTCATACCACGATCAAGTATGCTACTAGCTCGTTTGATTTTACAGTAGTTTATGCAAGCTTGCAAGCCTCTTCTCAAACCTACCTCTGGCTGACTTTAAAATAGGTGGGAAGCTCTATTCATAGACCCTGACTAGTAGGAGGGGACTTCAATGCTAAATTGGAAATAGCAGATAAACGAGGTGGAGCTACGAATGCGCGGGTTGTGAACATACACTCACTCTCTCCAAACTGAAGAAAATGAAGATAGAGTAACTCACTGATTCTTATAGGTCACAGATCTCTGACCCGGTAAAACTGAGCAATGGGCCTTCACCTTGTTACCCGATCTCAGGAGCTTTCCCTTTGCTCTCGGTCGACAGACTACATGCTCTATCTCAGCCAATCTAAAACACAGAAATCAAGTCAACGATTTTTGACATGAACCCGAATAAAGCCCCTGGAGTAGATGGATTCAATGCCCTATTTTTTCAGAAGCAATGGGGGCAAGTCAGGCCAAAAGTGATAGAGTACGTTAAGGAAGTCTTTAGGTAAAAACGTTCGGAAAAATATTTAAATCAAACCATTCTAGTCCTGATCCCCAAAGTTCCCTCCCCGAGGAATCTCGCGCAATTCCGACCTATTAGCCTCTACAATGTGTTTTACAAGATAATTTTCAAAGTTATTGTAAATCGGTTGAAAAATTACATGGATCAGTTAGTGCAGGCGCCTTAAAGCAGCTTTATTCCTAGAAAACAAACAACTGATAATATTATCATTGCACAAGAAGTCACATATACGATGCGAAAGAAGAAGGGGAAGACCGAGTTTTTTGCTATAAAGATGGATTTAGAAAAAGCCTACGACTAGATTCGATGGGACTTTATTCAAAATAATCTAAAGGACATCAGGATTTCGAAAACTCTAATATCGGTCATTATGAAGTGTGTGTCGACGGTGACTTTGCAAGTCACATGGCAAGGCATAATTATTGATCCATTTAGCCCTTCACGAGGTATTAGGCAAGGAGATCCGCTCTCGCCCTACCTTTTTGTCCTGTGTATGGAAAGACTAGGTTAACTTATTTCAAGGAAGCTAGAACAAGGCCTATAGAAACTGATAAAATTGAGCTCTACAGGGCCTCAGATATCCCATCTTCTTTTGAAAATGACCTAGTTTTCTTTGCGGAAGCTACGGAATCTCAAACCCAAGTTATCGTAAGAACGTTGAAAGAGTTTTGTAAGGCATCTGGCCAGAAAGTAAATACCGACAAAACTCAGATTTTCTTCTCAAAGAATATATCCCTAGTACTCGAGCATAGGCTCAGTCAAGACCTGCACATCTTGCGTACGAACAATTTAGAAAAATATCTAGGAGTCCCATTATTATATGAGCAGACATCAAGACAGACCTATCAACATATCCTAGATAATGCACAATAGAAACTTGTAAGATGGCGGGCAAGGGTACAGTCTCTAGCAGGAAGAGTTACCTTAACCCTGTCCGTGGCATTGGCCCTACCCATTTATACGATGCAAACAGTTAGACTTTCGAGGTAGCTGTGTGACGACTTAGAGCGTATCATGCGAGATTTTGTTTGGGGTTCCATGGGGGAGCAAAGGAAAATGCATCTAGCAAATTGAGAAATAGTGTGCTATCCCAAAAAAGTGGGGGGCCTGGGCATTAAATGAATTCGCTCTTCTAACAACGATTTATTGTCTAAGTTGGGTTGGGCATTGCTTACATAGCCCCAAGCCTTATGGGTCAAGATTTTAAGAACTAAATATCTTATAGACCCACACCATATCCCTCCAACAATAGATAGGGTAGGGGTTTCGAGCATTTAGAGGGAAATCTCTGCCATTTGGCAAGTCGTTCGTCAAGGTATAAAATAGAAGTAAGGTAATGGAAGGTGAATCCTATTCTAGATGGATAATTGGGTAAAGGATTGGGGACCTCTAATTTACGTGGCGACCTCCCCAATCTCTAAAAGAGTCCTTTACACTTCTGTTGCGGATTTTAAGAATGAAGATAACACCTAGAAGTGGAACTTATTTCAACATTACCTCCCCTCCTCAGTTTGTCTGGATATTGCGGAGATCGCACCTACTGCAGATAGCATAGAGGAAGATACCTTACAGTGCATACAAACAAAATATAGACGGTTCACAGTGGCGTCAGCCTACGACTTAATTGAAGGGAGCACCACCGCTGAGAATAATAACCTCTGAGAATTAATTTGAAAATAGGTAGGGCCCCAACGGATTAGGGCATTCCTTTGGTTAATGAGCAAAGGAAAACTATTGACCAACCAACAAAGAGTAACAAAGAGTGGCATGTCACATCACTACAGATGGTAGTTGTCACAACTGTGGACAAGAAGAAACCACCCTACATGTCATTAGGGATTGCCTGAGAGTAAAAGTTTTCTGGGAAAAATTTCCCCCAGAGATGGTTGATCCGAACTTCTTTCTACAAGATGAGAGGTTGTGGGTGAAATTTGACCTTACGAAACACTTTTAGGTGAGGCAGTTTGACTGGGCTTCTATCTTTGGAGTAGCATGCTGGTTTTTATGGCATTGAAGAAACAACAGTGTTTTTGAATCTGACTTCGCTTGGCTGGAAGAAGGTAACAAAGCTGTTATGGAGTACGTAGAATGGATAGAACGGGCAAGGACAACAGAAAGTTATGTGTTTCCAATGCAGGGATTACCCATGGGTAGTTTAATGGGGTGGACAAAACCTCCAAAAGAATGGGTCAAGTTAAACACAGATAAAGCAGTAAAACAAGGAACTAAGATTGCTACTGCTGGGGGATAATTAGAGATTGGCATGGTCAGTGAAGCGGTAAGTTTATTCAGCATATTGGAAGAGGCTCACCGCTAAATATAGAACTCTAGGGAGTACAATCGGGACTCACTTTGGCTTGGAAACTGGGTTATAGACGAGTCATCGTAGAACTGAACTCTCTAGAAGTTATAAACATCATGTCCTCTTCCAATATAGGTTTATCTGATGAGAATTTTTTGGTAACAGGTACTCGTGGACTAATCCAACGTGAATGGGAAGTGCAATTTCAGCACGTACATCACGAAGGGAACCAGTGTGCAGACAATCTATCCTCAATCGCAGTCCTAGCTAGTTCAGGACTACATATTCTTCAGGAGCCTCCGATGACAGTAATGGAGCTCATTCATTGAGAGAAGCAAGGAGCGTTGTACCATAGAACAATGCGCTAGTTAGCTTATATTTTGGCTTTTGGTCTTTTCCCTTGTAAAAAAAACAATGGAAGACGATAAAGATAAAGTATCGACTTACGTTACCTTCAACTTTAAGATTGAGTTTGGAAACTTAGTCTTTAATAAATGAGCTTATATGAACTTTAGAAAGCTTGATTAAGAATTTGTAAACACTATTTAAATAAAAAATATCAAATATATTAAAATATACTACCACTCCATGAAACCGATACCACACCTATGTACAAATAATACCACCACCCGTAATAAATAAGTCACACTTTTATTTTAATACGAGAATATCATCACTAGGTATTAAAAATTCCATATCTCAATAAAATTATACAAGAACTTATGCATATAATATTACAACTATATATAAAAATTATGACAAAAAGTTTAAATTGCCTCTTTAACGTTTTTTAAAAAGTATAAGTTAGTCCTTACTGTTATCTATTGTTTCATATTATATCTTAACATTTTCAAAATAGTACTAATAGTGCCCTAAATCCTAATTAAGTTAAGTTTTTGGCAACTTTTAGCATATAGGTTGTAAATTTAGCTTATGTTATGTCACAATTAGGCAATTTGGATCTACCAGGCAATAATGTGATATTTAAAATAACTTTTTTAAATACTTGTCAAATGTGTAATTTTCATATTAATGTTTCACAAAAAAGTCTAAATAGGCCTTTATTTTTATCTCTATTACTAGGTGTAACGAGCACTATTTTAATATGCTAGGGTGTAATAAGTATGTTTTTAGTAATGTTAGGGTGTAAAGTGGTACAAGACTTAATGATAGGAACTTATTTAAACTTTTTATGAAACATTGAGCTGCAAATCACACATTTAGCTAAAAAATATCATTATCCATAACAGATAAGTCACAATTTCATTTTAGTATGAGAATATCATCACAAAGTATAAAGAATATTACACTTTAATAAAAACTATAACACTACTTCATACATCTAATACTATGCCTATGAATAAAAAAATGTTTTAAAAACTGGACCAAACATCAAATCGGTCAAAGAAAAAGTTTAAGGTTTAAAGGTTTAACCATTTTTAAACAACTATTAAACCGGTATGTAATAAATAAAGCGTAAAAATTGTAAGAGTAAGTAAAAATAAAATATTTTTATTCAAATAACAAATACACCAATATCTATTATTATATAATTAGCTAATAATACATAAATCTGAGTCTAATATAAAACTTAAAATAACAATAAATATTCATCTTTTTATTTAAGATATCCAATATGATCATCAACAAACTAATTTATAAACAAAAGAAGAAAGAGGGTTGTTCTTAACTCAAAACACATAAACGAAGGCACCAAATTTCAAAGAGAATAAGGAAATCATCTTAGTTAAAATAATTGAACCAAAAAGTAAGAAATAAGGAAGAGAGAAATGACAAGAGCAATAGCACAAAACACAGCAACAATGAACTCCGAAACGATGACCCAGTGAACATTATGAAAAAAGTGCTGCAATGGGGAAAACACGAGATGAAAGAGGGAAAAACAATGCTGGAACAATTAGGATAAAAATAAATCATCTAACTAGCCAAGTGGTGACTTCAGATTGGCATATACCATTAGCCATGGATGGAGCAAGTCATCAATTACTTAGAACAAAAAAGGATCACACTGACGCTATATGTTCAAATGCATTCAAGTAATGTAATTGTGTTCTCCAAATGGTAAGCCCTAATTGGTTAGGTGCTCAAGGACATGAATGAAGATTGTTAGTAGTCGATGAGTTGTACACATGGAAAATTCAAAAGCATTCGATTTAGCAAAGCGAGAATCATCTCGACCATGCAAAATTAAAGGGGGTGCTTTGAATTCTAAACATGCGTATGATTAAAAAGGATAGTTGATTTATTCTAAAGTTTTCTTCATTACTGCTTCTTCCCAAACTTATCTCATCTTCTTTCATGCCTTTTTGCTAAGAGCTTCCAAATCGCTTTGAGAGTCGTGATATTATGTATTCATTTAATCTCTTCTTCTTTTAGATTTCTCTTTTCGCCTTTAATATTTCATTTGTTCACACCTCTTTCTCCTTATCTGTCAAGTATTCAACCCCTCTTGGAGCGCCCTTTGGTTCATTAATCGTACAGCAAAGTCCATAGTTATGTCTATTATTGCATGTATTCGTACTTAAAATAGTAATTAGTGGCCATATTTATGTTGTCGTTCTGTGTGTTGTTGGCTGGTTCCTAGGGATTCATGATTAGTTACATATATTACTTCTGTTAAGTGATGGTAGTAAATTTTGTTTGATGGTTGTGGAGGGATTAGCAATTTCCAAAAAAGGAAACGATGAGAATTGAGAAGAGAAGACGGTAAAGAATAAAAGCGAGGATGGTTGAAGTACCAACCGACTTCGGCCGATTCACAGATAAATTGACCGATTTTTTATATAAACATGTTATTAAATTAAACCTAACCAAATAACCAGCCAATTCATACTATTTTTTATCAAACCAGCTAGTTTAATTAAGTTTTTAAAACATTGATAAAAAAACACTACCACCCTTAATAGATACGTCATATATTCACTTTAATATGAGAATACATCACTGACTAAAACCAATACCATAACTCAATATAAATTATACCAGGACTTTATACATCTAATACCATGCTTATGTGTAAAAATTATAGCCACCTATAATAGATAAGTAACACATTTACTTTAATAAGAGAATATCATCAACGAATATAAAAAATATATACTATGCCTCAATGAAAACTATAACAGAACTCCATATATCTAATACCACACCTATATATAAGGAATGTCACTACTCATAAAAGATAAGTCACACCTTCAGTTTAATATGAGAATATCATGCCTTAATTAAAACTATAGTAGAACTCTGTACATCCAATAACAATTGTATATACAAAAAATACCACCACTTATATCATATAAGTCACACCTTCACTTTAATATAAGAATACCATCGTTGAGTATAAATAATACCGTATACAACTTTCATACATTCAATACCACTCTTATGTATAAAAAAAATATCATCACTCATTACAAAAATTACAATGCATCAATACCTGTGCAATACTTAGTAAAGAAATTACAATGCCTCAATACCAACACTCATGATAGAATATCATATACAACCTTCATACATTCTATACCATTCCTGTGTATTAAAAATACCATCACTCATCATAATACCTCAATAGAAATTATCTTATAAGTTAGTTCATTCAATACCACTCCTATGTAGCAAAATTACTATATTGTATTTTAAAATAGCAACATCTTTAGTGAAAAATAGGAATTCCATCTTTAAGTACAAGTTATACCCTTTATTTATAAAATGTCACGTTATAAACTAAAAAGATCATCATTCGATGTATATAAGTAAGTCATACACATTTTAAAAGGAATATAATGAGTGAGTGGAAGGGACATTATACCTCAATATCAAAGGCTAAAAATGTACTTTAAATCCTAACTTTTACACCATAATATAAATTGAACCCTAACATTTTGGAGTATTCAATTTGAACCTAACGTTTACAAAGTGTTCAAAATAGACCTTATGAGGACGGAAATTTTAATGAGAATTACCCTTTGTTAGTTAAATATCACTTTATATAGGACGTGGATTTTTTAAAAAAAATTACACAATAGTAGGACCCAATACTTGCTAATGTGGCAATTTTATTTTTAAATGAAAGTGGGTCCCATAACTTCAAAACTAATCGTTTAACCTTCAATAAATCCTTCAATACTTGCCATTTCACACCATACACCAATTCTATTCAATTACAAGTACTTACCATTTTATCCCTAAATCCGTAATTCTTCAAACGATTGAAGAACCAAATTCCTAACTCTACTACAGTTCATTCAAACATTTGGAGAAACTTACACACTCTTTCGCTAGTGCAGTCGTAGCAACAATAGGCCCAATCATAGCAACACATTCAATTACCTCCCACCCACCTCTGTAGGATTTCGGGGAAAAAGATAGGGAAAATACATCATGGTTAGTTTGTTATTTTGCTTGGATTTTAATTTATGTTTATTATATGTTGCAAGCCCCTATTCCTTATTGATTTGATGATTCTTTCATCTGGTTGCTTGTTTATGTTTATTGTATGTTATGGTTCCATATTTTCAATCTAAGCCTGAAATGCTTATTGAGTTGTTCCATATATGTTGTGGTCCCCTATTATTTGATTTAGTTACTAAGATTTATTATTAGCAGTGAATATGTTGGTAAAGATAAAAGTAACAAAGTTATAAGAAATTAAATTTTCTTTGATCATCAAATTACTACAAACTAACTAATTATTAAACATTAATTTGCAAAGTTAATTACGATTGTAAATTATAAGTTAGAGGAGATAAAATATATAAAAAAGAACAATACAAAGAGCTTGTTAATGTACCTAGAGGAGAAACGTCATTGGAGTGGAACGAGTTTATAAAACCAAAGTAGATAAATACAAAGCTCGATTTATTATTAAGAGTTACAAGTAGAAATATACGTAAATTATACTAAATTATTTGCATTAGTGGCTAGGCTTAATATAATGAGAATCAACGAATGGTGAGGGCTTTAACAGCCCAAAATACAAGGCTTATGCATCAGCTAGATATAAAATCAACTTCCATTTTGGTTAACTACAAAAACATGTATTTATTAAGCAACCTTCTTGGATTTATTAAGTCAAATCATAAACACAATTTCTTTAGACTTAAGAAAATATTATATAGACTAAAGTAAACTCTTCAAGTTTGATATAGTAGCAAATTGAAGATGAAATTTTTGTGTGTAAAAGAAGTATATACTTGAGATTCTTAACGTGTTCAAAGTGGGAAATTACAATTTAGTAGCTACACCAGTATAGAAAAGTTGTAAATAGATGAATGATCTTGGAGGGCAGCTTGTAAATAGCACATTATATAAGCAAATAATTAGCAACTTGATGTATATGACAATTATTAGACCAGACATTATGCATAGTATAAGCTTAGTTAGTAGGTACGTGAAGAAACTAAAGCATCAACACCTTTTAATAGTAAAGAGGATATTGAGACATCTTAAAAGCATAATGGTCAATGTTTTAGTTTATAAAAAAGGTGTTCTTTGTAAGTTGACAGGTTATGTCTTTTCTCTTAGTTTTTGGATTTTAACTTGAAGCTCTAAAATACAACCATTTTCACTTTCTCATCCACAGAAGTTGAGTAGTTGGTAGTACCATCTAGATCTTTTCAAGCAATCTAGATAAGAACGATTATTAAAGATTTGAAGTTTGAATAGAAGGAAGACACTGAGATGTTTTATAACAGTTGTTTTGCAATCAAGATGTCCAAAAATTTAGTTATCCATGGTAGAAATAAGCATATTCATGTCAAATATCATTAATTATAGGAATTAGTAGAATAAAGTGGTATTCAAATGATTTACGATAAAACAGAAGATCATTCTGCTGATATCTTTAATAAACCTCTTAAATGCTTATGTTTGGGTGTAATTTTAGATGTGTGAATTATAGAAAGTTGACAACAACTAAGTAATCTACTTTCTTTTAAGTTGAATTTATGGTGTTAATAACTTGGCTACATTCAAGTGAATATTCCTTTTGATTTGGCTAATCATTTCCCTTAATTGTGAACAGGTGTCTGATGAACTAATTTAGAAGTATAAGGTTGTTTTATGGTGAAAAGTTCCTAGTAAAACTGAAGTTGAAATATGTTGACGAGCAAACAAGTGTTTTTGATATAGTAGACCTTAATTATGTTAGCTACAGGCAAATATGTGAGATGGGAAAGACGTTAGGATACCTTCAAGCGCATAAGGCCTATTACAGTGTACTCGATTTTCTATTTAGTGAGCCATTGAGATTGATTGAATGAAATGAAATTTTATAAAGGTTATTAACCTTAAGAAAATCCACCAAATGATTGATGTTTATGTAACTCATTTATTAGACACCCTAATCCTTGCACTTGAGATATTGTCTATAACTGAAAGAGAAGATGGAGATAGCAAGGTGAAGAGGGAAGTCGTGGAGTTGGTGTAGGAATTATTGAAGGAGTTGATGAAGGAGTAGGTGTAGGAGTTGACGAAGGAGTTAGTGAAGAAGTTGATTAAAAAGTTAACAAAGGAGTTGGCGTAGGAGTTGGTGAAAAAGTTGACGAAGGATTTAGCAAAGTTAGTGAAGGGGTTGATGTAGGATTTGATGAAAAGCTGGATGATCATGATAGAGACCAGAATGAAGGTTTTATATTAGTTTACATCCCTGATGACAACTAAACAGTTGAAATTGACTTAACTGATTATGATAGTTTTATTACTAGTGATGAATATGCAAGAAGAGAAGAACCTCGTGAACCATTGCAAAGACCTAGTACTAGTATTAAGCATAATCTATTTGATGTGGCAACATATTGGAGATTGGGGATGGAGTTTGGATTAGCCAAAAAATTTAGAGATTTTGTTATAGATTACACAATATGAACATGAGACAATGTTAAGTTTAAAACGGTGAAAGTTTTGTATATTGGTTGTGACAAAAATGAGCGGTGCTTTAAAGTGAAGACATATAATCTGACCATAATTGTTTTATTACCAACAAACCTAAATTCTAGGGAAAGAATACTTGAGAAGCCTATTATCATGACAGTGAAAACGGTTTAAGAATGCAGAGAAAAATTGAATATATTTGTTAACTCAAGTATGTGTAGAGCAACAAATAAGAGATTGGGAAAAGAAAGAGTAACTGATTATGTTAATAAATATGCCAAACTAGAAGGATACGTATATAATTTGAGGATTAGTGATCCGGGATCAATAGTAGAGTTACAGTTGGCAAGGAATGAAGAAACATGTTTCTTACATGTATGAAAAATTAAATATATACATATCATTAACAACTATATTTATGATATTTATTTATTTATTCATACTTCTTTATCTCTTTTGTGTAGTTTAAAAGATTGTATATGTTCTTTGATGCTTTAAAAAAAGAACAAAGGCATTTGAGACCAACTTTTAGTATTGATGGTTGCTTTCCAAAGACAAAATTCGAAGGTCAACTAGTGAGTGCAGTTCGAAGGGATGGTGATGGAGGAATGTATCCATTGGTTTGGGCTATTGTGGAGGTAGAGTATCCTGATTCTTAGAACTGGTTTATGAATTTATTGGCTTCTGACTTAGAATTAGATAGTAGTGAAGGGCTTACAATTATATCAAATATGCAATTTTTATTCTTCATTTATCTATAGTTTATTGTTATACAAATTTATATTAACTTAATCTTTTTTATTGTTATAGGGATTGATTAGGGTTGTGGAAGATACATTATCATATACCACTCATTGAATGTGTGCTAGACACATATACTGCAATTGGCATATGATTTGAAAAGGAAAGGATTTGCTTTTGGAATTGTGCATGGTCAACTTACATTAAATATTTCATTGAGAAGCTGAAAAGACTAGATAAAATAAAACCTGGATGTGCATCATCATTACTTGAATATCATAAGGAGAGGTAGGGAAGATGTTACCAATCTTTTAAATCGAAATGCCTGATTTTTAATAACAATATGAGTGAAACTTTTAATGGATGGATCTTGCCAGCAAGAGAGAGGCTAGTTATTAGCATGCTTGAAACCATTAGAAACATGGTGATGAAGACGCATGCAGATAGGAGAGAATGTGTGCTTAGTTTGAAGTTAGATGTTGCATCAAGGATTATAAAGAATTTGGAGAAGAATAAGAAAGATGTTATTCAGTGGAGAATAGTTTTGAATGGTGATGAAGCATATGAAGCATCAAAAGGTTATGACAAGCATATTATAAGGATTGGTAGACATCAATCATATAGTTGTCAAGCATAGGAGCTTTATGGATATCCTTGTGAGCGTGCTATAAGTGTTGTTCACTATTCCAAGCAACGACTAGAGGCATTTATAGATGATTGCTATAAGAAGTCCAAATTTCTCGTATTGTATAACATGTGTTGTCAACCTATTAGAGGTGCGATTTTCTAGCCTATTATTGATGTAGAAGTACTAAACCCCCCTCTTAAAAAAGTTATGCTAGGAAGACCTACAATAGGTAGAAGAATATGAGTAAATGAGCCTAATAAGTTGAAAAATCCAAACAAATTAACTTGGAAAGGTGAAGTACAAAAATGTAGAAAATGTGACAATTTTAGCCATAATGCCAGAAAATGTAAGCATGAAGGACCAACTTAACGTACTTAGCAATCTCTACAGGTATAAAACATTCTTTGATTATCAAACCTTATTTTGATTTCTATGTATTGCTTCATATATCTAATGATATTTATGACATTCTTTGATTATCAAACTAACAATAATATTTATGTCATATTTATTAGGTCATCTTTGAGGTCTCTTCATAAGTTGAACATATACCGTACCAAGCCAACACAACAATGTTGTGAGAATATGACCATTCATCACATTATTGATAACTTTCACAAATGAATATATTTAATGACTTGTGTGTTTGTAGGTTGCTAGCTCTTTACATAATAGTAAACGAAAGTATGAAGAAGTTGATCCACATTCATTCAAGTTGTCTTTTGAACCAAGAGGTCTAAGGTTCAAAGGACAACCTAGCATCACTTCTTAACAATTACAAACCTAAGCAATGAGGATGAAAGCATCAGTGAATCAACTAGTACATGAACAACCTTCTCAATCAAGTGCAAATAAGGGAAGCAATTATGGTTGATTCACAGACTATAAATTAATGTTGTATATGTGTTGTTGAAACTTTAGGTATTAGATCCAATCACTTTTAAATATAGATGGATAGATCTAATCACTCTTGTATATAGATGGATAGTTGTGGTGTAATTATTTACTTATATATTGCTCTAATTATTTACTGTGATATAATCGCTTTTGTATATACTTATTAATGATTTTTACAACTTTTAATTAGGCATCATTAAGGCATCTTCATGAGTAACAAAACAATAAAGACAAAGCACAATATATTACAACGTAGTTCAAATGAGGATTTTTCATTTATCATAATTCAAGTTTTAAACAAAATACTATAATTTAGTTCCATTTACCCATAACAGTAATAATCAATGCCAGGCTTGGTACCGGATTGGGTTCTGGAACGGAACTGTACCGGTACCGGTCAGTACCGGGTACCATTTCGGGTCATTTTTTAAATTTATAAAATAGTCCCTGAAATTTTTAAAAATTGCAAAATAGTTCATATTAGTATATTGTACAGTTGTACTGTATACTTTACTAGTTTACTGTTTACATCAACCATGCTTTCAAAAATCTT
>JAOSBK010000204.1:6919555-6940532 GCA_027568895.1 Erythroxylum shatona
AAACATGAAATATATGCATGGGTGTGATTTTCTATTTTTGATTGATGACTATGAAAAATGATTGATTCTGGAACTTTCTGTGAATGTTTAGAGAGTAATGGAAGTCGAAAATGGGGGTTGAAATAAGTTAAAAATAGTTTAAGTGAAAGAAAAGAAAAGAATAAGAGAAGAGAAAACAGCAGTCGAAAGAAGGAAGAAAGCACGATCACGACATTTCTATTGAAGCACGGTCGCGACTCCTATGGCTACTGAAGAAAGGTGCAATTTCGAACATCCTGGATTATTTTGATTATATCTTGTTCTATAGACATCAAAATGATATGGGTCTTGAACCATTGGATTCGAAATACATTGTTCTACATCTAAACCAAAAATCTTAGCCTTCTGAAGTCATTTGAGGGAGATTGAGTGATGATATTGAGATTAAAATGATGAAGAAAAAGCTGGGAAATTTTGGGGTGTGCACAGTCGTGCGTTAAAGTTGCACGAATAACACTTATTTGTTGGTGTGCATAGGTGTGCAACTATAATACACACCCGTGACTTTTTGGAATTCACAGGTGATGTTAGTTCGTGCATGATCGTGCACCCGAGAGCAATTTGCAAACTGAACATTCTTGCTTCTTTTGACCATAACTTCTTTTATAAACCTCCAAATGACTTGGTTCTCAAACCAATAGATTTCAAACACATTGGTCTACCTGTCCATAAAAATTGGTATCCTTCTAAATTTATTTGAAAAAGAATGATTGAATGAAAGTGAGGGAATCTATTAGAATAGTATGAACTCTAATATTTCACTGAACATACTTTAGTATTTTGATTATATCTTGAATTGTGGGGTTCCAAGTTAGGTGATTCTTGAATTGAAGTAAATTAGAAACATAGAGATACAAATTGTCTAAAGATATTTAATTTTAATTCTATCTTTAAGAGTTTCAATTTTTGGATTGAAGTTAATTATAGAATACTGTTCTTGTTAAGAACAGTCCTATCTTTCGAAATATTGAACCAAACTGAATGATCTTGGTATCATGAGAAAAACTTAAGAGATAAAGAACAAGTTTTTAGAAGAAAGTTTTGCCAAAATTACTTCATTTTTGGGGTCAAAAAGAACATATAGAGTTGACTTGAAATGATGTTTTAGAAAAAATCTGATTTGACCAAAAGAGTTATGGATTGTGATTATAATGGTTTTATTAAGACATGAACCCTAAGTATAAATGATACTTAAGAGAGTTTGATATTAGATTGATAATGTGATGGGAATAATGGAAAAATGCCTGAAAATGTCAATGAACATGTATTATACATTTTGTCATATAAACACATGTGTACCTATAAATACTTATGATTGTGCATTTATTAATGTGTATGCAACATGCGTATTTCATAATTTGATGTGTAGGTTAAATGTTCACATTTAGACGTTTCCAGATCATGGAAGCTAATGCTAATCTGGAGTGTACTGTGAGTAGACTTAGATGATCTTACTTTACTGTTTGTTTTATTTATATTATGAATTGAATGATTATGCAATGTGAATGTGTTGGTTCCGGGCAATATATGTCCAAGGAGTTTGATAAAAGTGAGAACATTGAAGTACTCCTTATATGTGAATTTGATTGAAATAAGTGTATACAACTTGATTGTTAAATGTCGGACTACAATCTGATGATAAATGTGTTCTGAATGTGCATTTGCATATGAATGAAAAAGTGATTCTCGACTTTAATGTTAGATGCCAGACTAAGGTCCAATGATATGCACATGTAATTGAATGAGAATATGCAAATGTGATTGATTCATTTCATTACATGGATGCATGAAAGATAAAGGTAGTTATAATCGGAGTAGCCACCGAAAAAGAGCTTAAAGCTTAGAATGTGAAAAAGAGCCTAAAGCTCAGATAGTGATTAAGAGCCAAAGGCTCATTATGTAAAATGAGTCTGGTATCCCCAATGGATACGGGAAAGTTATTCATGAGCTCGGTATCCATAATAGATACGGGACAATTATAGGCACTCGGTCATAATAATGTAATAATAGAAAGTGAGTCTCATGAGCACTACATATGTGTATGATATATGTATTTTAAATCATTTGAATGATTTTAAATGTGAATTGTATGTGTTAAGTGATTGAGTGAGCTATCGAGGATGGTCACTTATTGAGTTTACAAAACTCACCCAAAATTTGCAATATCTTTTAAGCTCAGAAGAATATCCCGTTAGGCTAATGAGAGTATAACCACTGCATTCAAGTGAAAGGTAGAGGTCAGGATCAGTTCGTATCTGCATAGAATTTTCCAATAATTTTTGGATTAAAGAATGTATTATGAAATTATGGTAAAATGTGTATGCGAATGCATTTATATTGTAATGATATTATGATTGTGAGTGTTTTGTATCTAAAATGGGCCCTAGCGATTAATGAAATTCTGACTATCTGAAAAATGTTGGTAACACTTGTAAATGAAAAAATGCTTATGAAATAAAGCGGGCCCAATTTGATGATTGATTTCCACATACTTGTGCATTGTTTTAAAAAATTGTAATGAGATTTTGCTGACTGAGTGTGCTAGCATGCCACCCTAGCGGGGCACGGACCTGGATATTACTCAGGATGTCAGGTACATGTCTTGCGAGAGTGGGATGCTACATTTGGTTGGTATCAAAGCCTAGAATTACTATCTTATATGGGTATTTTATGAAATATGTGTCAAGGTACATGCATTTTTGTCATGTCATAATAGGCAGTAGCAACTAATCCCCAGTTTGAGTTGCATTCATATGAGTCACACGCATGAGCATGTGTTAAGAGTTTGAGCTATTAGAAGCACTGAAAAGAATGATGATTTGTCAGAATGTGATAAGAGGAAGGTTGATGGATATCTAGAAATGAAAAAATATATGGTTAGATATGACAGATAAAGATTCAGTGCATTTATATTGGTGGATGTATTATTGAAAATGACATCAATATTGTGTTTTGGTGATATGTCCTCAAATGTGATATAGATGTGAATACACTATCAAGGATTGTTTGAGGATAATAAGGATATAAATAGAAATGATGAGATTAAAGAGTGCAAGCCAAGTTGAAAGTGACCTTGAGAGGTTGAACTTGGAATTTTAATGATTGTTTGATAAATGTGACAAGAGTTATAATCCCCCATAAAAATATATTAGTGGAATTGTGATTAGAATTGCATGATGATTTTATACATTTATAATTCTAAATTGATTGAGGAGGTACATGTGGAAGATGAAATAAATGACAATAGGAAGATAAGTTAGAAATGAGGAAAGAATAAAAGGGGAATAAAGTAGACATAATTGAATGATGTGTAGTAAGGAGAAAGTTAGAAATGCATATAAGAGAGGATTTTATGTACGCATGAGATTAAGAAAAAGATGATGAATCAAATGGGAAGAGTGAATGCACTCTATATGGCAGTTGAATTATTATGAAATGATGTAACACTAGAAGAGGTAAATTCTGGAAAATTGAGGTAAAGTTGATGTTAACATATGTCAATGTGAGGAAACCTCGATCGTGGCAAGGATAAAGAGAGAAATATTATCTAGGATCATTTGAGATCAAAGTGTTACTATTGTAAGATAATTGGTGATCTGTCAGAAATAAATCTCTACATAGAATGGGATGACCTTGATGAAACACACCTAAGCATATGCGATGGTGTCTACTACATCATTGAGTTTTGATGAATAAAACATTATGACCATGTATGAAATGATAGAAACTGATCTTTTTGAGGTACTAATAATGATCGATAAGTGATGATAAAGACAGTTGATTGATAAGGATTAAATGAACAATATCGATGATAATAGCAAGAAATCTTCTTTCAAAGAAGAATTTCTCTGAATTAGGTTAAGTTGATCAGATGATTCAATTTAAGAATGATTAATGAAGACACAAATTAGAAATGAATATGTAATAAATTAAAAGTGAATATTGGAGTTATATTCCTAGTAGAGACTTAGGCATAAGAGGTAGAATATGCTACTGAGAATGTAAGCATTTTGTTTGATGTAAAGTATCCAACTAAGTGATTGGATTATTGAATTTGAGGAGACATTAATTGCTAATATAAGGAGAATATAGGTCCATGTTATATTATGTGTAAATGTGTTCGAGAGATACAAATTTGATCTGATGAATGTGTTACAAACACAGGAAGTTAAGATTGCAAATAAATTGAAATATGTGGAGAAATTAGTAAGAATGAGCAGATGTTAAAACAAGTCAATGTGAAATCAGAGGAAATAGAATGAATTGAGAAATTCATTCGAGAAAAGAAGTCAATTGGGAAAACCGAAAATAAAATGAGATAATGCTACCTCATTGAGGAATTAGATACTTAAAGAATTATGAGAACAAATCATGGGCACAAGGAAACTTGGGTTATATTTGTTGGAGTTAACAATGGCCCCGATAGTATTATGATATTGAAGATTAAAATGATCCAAGCAAAATTGTATCAATTAACGACTATGATCATAGACAGTATTTTGAGTGTATTCAAAAAGTAAAGAGAACATTTCGAATACTTGAGGAAATCTTATATATCTGAAGGTAGAAACAATTATATGCCAACTTTAATGAGAGTGAATCTTAGCTTGATCAAATAAAATGTGGGTTGTATAATATCTAAACATGGCATATTGGGAGACCCAAAGAAAGTAGAGGTGATGATAAAGTGAGAAACTACAAGGAATATATAAGATATTTGGAGTTCTTTAGAACTAGCTGCATGTTGGATACTACCAGGGACTGTTAAGGGGTTTTTACTGATCTTATCTCTTGACAAAAATGTTTGAGGAAAAATGTGTAAACAGTATGAATCATGAATGTTAAAATTTTTTTGAGGAACTATAACCCTAATGTTAATTATGCCATTTGGATTTGGAGATTATGCAGTATATAATGAAATTTCACATCAGAGATTTAAGATACAATTTGTTGCAACAGTATAAAGTGATTTTGTAGACATAGAGATAATTAAAGTCTCATGAGTTGATTTTGATACATGGTTCAGAATTGCTATAATACTAATTGCTTTGAGAGCTTGGAGATATTAGATATACAGATACATTTCAGAAATGTACAGATCATTTAAGTTTGAGGTAATTATTGAGTATGAAAGAATTGAATATAAAACCATGACAATGAATAGAGTTACTTATAGATTATGATTGTATAAATGAATATTTTTCTGTAAAGCTAATGTTGTATCTGATGCATTAAGCAGAAATTCCAACAGCAGTGAAGCATGAATTCGAATATTGAGGTCACCAAATCTAGTGAAATAAAGAGCATAGAATTTGGGCAAAATGAAGTATTTCTAGCTATTGAATTTAAGAGCAGTTTCATATGAAAAGTTTAGAAAAGCCCAAATTGAGGATTCGAAATCTATGAATCTTATTGAGGAAATGAAAATGAATCTGAATAGGAAAAGTGATACTTTGTGATTAAAATAAAAATTAAGTGTACTTGATAAAGATGAATAAGAAAGGAGACTATTAGAAAAGGAACAAATAAAAACATAAGCTATACATCCTAGTAGGAATACACCAAAATAGTACTTAACGGTTAAGGATGTAAAAGTAAGTGACTACATGTATAAGTTGCCAACAGTCTTAACTGTTGGACATATGCTTAAAGCTTATATTTTAGAGTTTATAGAAACATGAGGTCAATGTATAGTTTTAATTGAATTTAAGCATATCAATCATTATCCTAGTGATATCATTAGAATACTGTATGAGGCGTTATATGATAAAAAGAGTCATTTGTCCTTACATCAAAATAAAGAGGGCCAAAAAAAAGATTGAAGGCCAAAATTGATTCGAGATACTATTGATGAATGAATTGATCTGTATTAGAAATTAAGTGGCTCATAAAAGATGAATGAATATGGTGGATCAACATTGAAGTTATGGAATATAGTGAGATAGACATAAGAGTCGAGTGTATTAACGCTGAAGGGATGTGAATTATTAAGGAAAGATGAATTGTTTCTGAGAGTATCACCTTGGTAAGTTGTTCTCAAATTAGGAAAAATGATAAACTAAGCTCAAATTTTTATTGGTCCACATGAAGTTATTGAGAGCATAAGACCATTAATATATGAGTTTGTAGTACCAATAAAGGTGTTTCATATTCATAATGTGTGATATGTGAGTATGCTAGGAAATATTACTATGATCTAACAAAGATGTATTGTCGGCACATGAAGTGAAAATTTTGAATAATCTAAATTATATTAGGGAAACAGTTAAGATAGTGTGATATCTAAGTAAGTGATTGAAAGACCAAGTGAGTCTATTAACTATGGTCATTTGAAAGAAAGTATTCGAGTGATGAAGTTATATGGGAAACGGAGGAGCATTTAAAGAAACAATACCCTTGCCTTGTTGATTAATCAGGTAAGAATTTTGAGGACAAATTTTATTGGGGGGGAATGTAACATCCCATTCCCATATTAAGGGTTAGAACCTTAGATTTTTGTAATTGAGAAAATAACAATTAGAGATTAGGAAAATGCATTTTTCATGCTCATGCATGATGTAGCATACACGCACGTGAATTTGAATTTTTGCACATATTAAAATGATTGTATATGCATTCATTAACATGCCAAGTATAACTGATTTGTTAATGTGATATTATTGATAATTGTGATTTATTTACATTGAAATCCGAATTGGAGCATATAAATTATTGATTTAGAATTTTTGGAGAATTTTAGGAAGCTTTTTTGAAATTGTCGGATATTGTTGTACTAGGAAAAATGCCATTTGGCAAGTAAATTGATAAATGGAAAATAGAAATAGGTTTAATGATATTGAAGAAAATTTGGAGAGGACTTTAGAAATTGTGGGTTATTGATATTGTAAATTTAGAGATAACTGGAATAAAAAGATGGGAGTTATGAGACTAGTTCAATAAGAACTAGTTAGTTGGGAAACTAGCTAAGCACTATAGAAATTGGACAAGTGTCTAAGTCTAAACTCACCTTTTTCATTGCTTTGAAAGATCAAGTACAGTACTCTTATCTTTATCTTCTTCGTATCTTTCTTCTTCACATTTCTTCATTTACACAGTTTTTCATCAAATCTCCATCGTAGTTAAATCTTGTTTTCTTCTACTTTTTCCTACTCCCAACTTTGGTTTTCTTTCTTTTGCCTCAAAAAAACCAAAACTTGTTAACCTCTATAAGGTGTACGTGAGTGCATGAGAGTTAGGGTTTCTGGAGATTTTGAAGATGTTAGAGCTTTAAAAAAGTAAGCTTATTATGGTTCTTTATTTCTGTAAAAGATGACGAATGCATCACATTAGCTCATTATTAAATGGTTAGGAAAAAGTGATATACATATTTGCTGGAAAGTAAGTGAGGAAATTTTGAGTATGTTGTATGTGTTGTTTTGCATATTTGATGATCAATTTATTATAAGATGTTATTGAAATGATTTTTGAGTTGGAAAAATCATTGAAAGCATGTATAGGGAGAAGAAAAAATCATTGAAAGCATGTATAGGGAGAGTGAAGAAAATTATGAAAAATTGATATGTGTATACTCTATTCTCATAGTTTTTATGTGAAATTTTGGATGTTTTTAGAAATGAACAATAACGAGTTTAGAGTTAAGGAAAAGATGTTAGATGATGTCTAGACATTAGAAAGATAGATTTTAGAGAAGAAGTTAGAGAATGAGCAGAAAATGAAAATACAGAAACATGACAGTGAAGGAATGTCGAAAATGTGAAATATGCATTGGTGTGATTTTCTATTTTTGATTGATGACTATGAAAAATTATTGATTCTGGAACTTTTTGTGAATGTTTAAAGCATAATGGAAGTCAAATTTGGGGGCTGAAATAAGTTAGAAATGGTTTAACTAAAAGAAAAAAAAGAAGAAAAGAAGAGAAAACAATAGTCGGAAGAAAGAAGAAGAAGAAAGTATTGAAGTTTGAAAGTCGCAATCATGCTGAAGCACGATTATGACATTTGAAACCGTCTTGGGAAGCATGATCGCAACTCCTATGGCTACAAAAGAGAGGTGCAATTTTGAACATCCTAGATTCTTTTGCTTATGTCTTGTTCTATAGACATCCAAATGATATGGTTCTTGAACCATTAGATTCTAACACATTGCTCTACATCTCCACCATAAATCTTAGCCATCTGAAGTCATTTGAGAGAGATTGAGTGATAATATTGACACGAAAATGATGAAGAAAAAGATGGGAAATTTTGGGGGCATGCACAGCTATGCATTAAAGTTGCATGGCTGTGACACGTATTTGTTGATGTGAACGGGTATGCAACCATAATACACACCTATGAATTTTTAGATTTCACTGGTGTGCAACCACAATGCACACCCATGACTTAATTTTATGATTGTGAATTTATTAATGTATGTGAAACATGCGTATTTCATAATTATGATATGTAAGTTAAATGTTCGCATTCAAACGTTTCCAGATCATGGAAGCTAATGTTAATCTGGAGCATACTGTAAGTAGACCTAGATGGTCTTACTTTACTGTTTGTTTTATTTATATTATGAATTGAATGATTATGCAATGTGCATGTGTTGGTTCCAGACAATATATGTCCGAGGAGTTTGATAAATATAAGAACATTGAAGTACTCCTTGTATGTGAATTTGATTGAAATAAGTGTACACAACTTGATTGTCAAATATCAGACTACGATCTGATGATAAATGTGTTCTTAATGTGCATTGCATATGAATGAAAAGTGATTCTCAACTTTAATGTTGAATACTGGACTAAGGCTTGATGATATGCACATGTAATTGAATGGGAATATACAAATGTGATTGATGCATTTCATTACATGAATGCATGAAGGATAAAGGCAGTTGTGACCGGAGTAGTCACTGAAAAAGAGCTTAAACCTTATAATGTGAAAAAGATCCTAGAGCTCATATTGTGATTAGGAGCCAAAGGCTCACTATGTAAAATGAGCCCGGTATCTCCAACGAATACAAGATAGTTATTAATGAGCCTGATATTTACAATAGATATGGGATAGTTATAGGCACTCAGTTACAACAATGTAATAACTGAAAATGAGTCTCATGAGCACTGCATATGTGTATGATAGGTGTATTTTAAATCGTTTGAATGATTTTAAATGTGAATTCTATGTGTTATGTGATTGAGTGAGCCATCGAAGACGATCACTCATTGAGTTCGCAAATCTTGCCTAAAATTTGCAATATTTTTCAAACTCAGAAGAATACATCGTTAGGCTAACAGGAGTATAGCCATTGCATTTAAATGAGAGGTAGAGGTCGGGATCAGTTCACGTCTGCATAGAATTTTCTAGTAATTTTTGTATTAAGAAATGTATTCCAAAATTATGGTACAATGTGTATGCGAATGCATTTATATTGTAATGACATTATGATTGTAAGTGTTTTGTATCTGAAATGGGCCTTAGCGATTAATGAAATTTTGACGATTTGAAAAATGTTGGTAACACTGGTAAATGGAAAATATTTATAAAATAAAGTGGGCCCAATTTGATGATTGATTTCCACATACGTGTGCATTATTTTGAAAAAAATTGTAATGAGATTTTACTAACTAAGCACACTAGCATACCACTTTCGCAGGACACGAACCTGGATATCACTCAGGATGTTGGGTACGTGTCTTGTGAGAGTGGGGTGCTACATTCACTGAGATTCAATTATGTCTTCCTCATTATTCTTGAATTAATATTGCTAGCTTATTATTTCATATATGATTTCATACAATTAAGATTGAAAAATCTTTTTGTATAAACATATTTACTATAATTGAAAGGAGTTGCATGCAAACCTAGAGATAGATGGACATAAATCCTTTAAAATAGGTGAAACCTAATAGTGAAATTCATGAATCATTAATGTAATCTTAGGATTTTCAACTAGAAAGAGGTTTCAATTAATCAACCAAGGGTTAGGTGTTAATAGTCTTAAAAAAGATATTAAAATGAGATAGGAATTTTCAAGTTTTAATAAACTAAAGATTAAATTGAGTAGTGAAATTGTGATTGCACGAGAAGTCCTAAGGGTATTCAAAATCTAAGTACCAATGTTTCCCTTGTTTGTTTCTTAGTTTAATCTTCATTCTAGTTAAATGTATAGACTATTTTTATTTATTATTTTAATTTTGCATTTGATTTATCTTAAACACCATAACTTATTAGGCTAGATAATAGAAAGATAATATATACTAATAACTATAGTTCTCATGGGATTAACCTGTACTTGATAATACTAGCTAAAACTACGCCATCCACTTGTGATTTAAAAAATTAAAATTACATATCAAGTATTTAGCATTGTTGCTTGGGATTAGAATATTAGGAAAACTTTATTTGTATTAATCCAGTCATTTTTATTTTTATGTATTTTTATTTCTTTGCTTTTATATTTATTTCTTTCCTTATAACTTTCTTTCTTCATCTTATATTTATGGATTATTTTCAGGATTTATTTAGTCATTGTTATAGCAACCAAATACAATACTAAGATGGAAAGGACAATATTATTAGGTGGACTATAGTATGCTATCACTTATAACAACATTAGAAGCTTGGAATGAGAGTTATGGTGACATGTATTTAGAAGCTAAACTAATATACATAGTGTATTGTGACATTTATAGGAGTGATCACCCTAATCATGAACGTCAAACATCGAACTATATATGGGAACATTCAAATTACATAGAGAACTAGCCTCAGGATACCCTATATGGGAATACTTATAATATAAAGTAGAGCTGTTATTACAATGGAATGATTATGCTTCATTTGGATTTTTAAAACAAAAACAACAAGAGGAAGAGGAGAGTTTTAAAGATGTCCTTATGAAAGACATTACTTTACAAGAGGTTGCCCTCTATAAACTCCAAGAGTTGGCTGCTTCATTTGAATACACCAAGTTAAACTTAAGGGATCATGTAAGTGCATTAATTTTCTAGAGTGGACAACAGGCAAAGGTTAAAAATATAAAGGAAAATGTGATCCACGAATAAAAGCAAGAAGATTCAACAAAAAAGATAGAGGTTGAAGAAAAGAGGAAGTTGTTGCTCAAAAAGAGAAGGAAGAAGAGAAGGAAGAGGAGAAAGAGGCAAATTAAGAGGAGGAGCCAAATAAGGAGGCTATTAAGGAATTATCGATAGTCATCATAAGTATGGAGGGCTCTGACCTCCCACAAAACAAAATTTTAGAGTCAATTGAAGATTCACGGGATTTTGTTATTTCTTGTTATATTGACAGTTTGTTACTAAAAAAGACATTAATGGATTTAATTAGTTTTGTTAATTTGATACCCTATATTCTGGCCTATTTGTAGGCTACCAAATTTTTATATGGGAAAAGAGGTGGGAGCAAGCCATTAATTATATATCTAGGTTGAAAAAGGGCTTGTTGAGAAGTCTAGCAACAAGACTCATAATTAAGCGCTAGTTAGAAGGCAACTTAATAATTAGGTTTTGGTTTTAATTAAGTAGCTGTACAATTATCATTAGTTGTTTAGTTATCTTCATGGTTTTAATTTGATGGTCTTAATTTTGTCACTTGAGATTTGTTATAGTTCTACAAGTTACGTAGGCAACATCAACCCTTGCTTTAGAGTAGAAAAGATTTCACTAATAATGGATATATGTTGAGGAAATTGAACAAAACTATAAATCATTTTCTTTTAGGGGAGTCCCAGTTATCCTCACCCCTCCATTTTTCATATTTTTCATTATCCTTACATGTTTTGTACATTGAGGACAATGTATAATTTAAGTGTAAGGGAAGGACTTAGTAGTCAAGTTTATCAATTTTGTTATAATTAGCTTAATAATGAATAATACAAGAATTTTTTTTGGTTATAATTAGCTTAATAATGAATAATTCAAGAATTTTTTTTTAAAGAAGATGTTGATGAAGATGATTCATTATAAGTTTATTTGTGACTATGATTTGATTTGTTTAGGCAAATAATTATGAGTTTTAATGATTATATTGATTTCAATTTAGTTCATTTGTTTTGAGAACGGTTACTTGAGTTGCATTATGATACTTTTTATATAATTTATACTTGTGTTAAGCTAAATGTGAATTCCTTTTAGGCATTTTGTTAGCACACACATTAAAAAGAACAAAGAAATAGTAGTATATGAATAAATGAGCATAAATAATTTCCCTCCATTGGCTTTTTATCATAAAAGGTCAAATTTAAATAGCAGTGTTCGTAACTACTTGAGATAATGACCTAGTTGAGTAACTAGGAGTATTAATAACAAGGTGTTTACTTTTGCATCAAAAGGTTAGGTGACTTTCTAAATAAGCTTTTAAATGATCTTAAAATGTTTAAATTTAGTGTTTTGTTTTTAGTAAGGGGTATGAAAGTGTTTAAAGGGTTTATCATCTTTTTTATATATATATATGTTCACTTTATGCATTAAGTGGAATGTTGAGAATTAAGTTAAAATTTGAAGAATTGTGGATTAAATTGGATTTATTTATAAATTGATGCAAGTAAATAAATGCATTTCAATAAATTTTGAAATTGAATGAATAATGAAGAATCTTGATGGATATATGTTTTGTTTAATGCTTTTCTAGAGTTGCTTCCTATTAAGTTAAGAGTAATGACATTGATTAGTTTAAGAACAACCAAATGCTTAAGTGTAGGGGAGTTAGATAAATGTTGAGTAAACTATATTTCTAATCCTATATTTAATACATTTTATTTGTTTATTTGAGAGTTTATTATTGTTTATGGTATTTATTTTGTTTTTATTATGTTTTTGGGTTATATTTCCATTCATGGATAAAAAGGAGAAGAATTAAGGAAAAAACAAGATAAAAAATGAAAGAATTAAAGTTGTTTTTATGGTTGCCTATGTTAGTCTACAAGGTCATATGGCTGCCTGCGTAGCTCTCCATGACCATGTTTCTTTATGATTTTTGAAGATTGAAGCAAGATTGAGGGACATAGTCATACACACAGTTATACGAGTGATCATATCCACTCTAGAAATCCTAAATTCAAGCTACAAATGGATAAAATGAAGAGAAAATGAGAGAAGTCAAAAAGGGGTTCATAAGAGGCTCAAGAAAGCTTAAGAAAAGACATATTGACAACCTAAAATTATAGAGAGAAATAAGAACAAGAAAGGAAACATATTTGGGGTGGATTTTCATCAATCGAAAGTAGATTTTATAAAAATTAAAAGAGATTTCATCATGGTTCTTTTAGTTTTCTATTTTTCCTTTAATCTTGATGTTTTGATTATAAGCTATTCTTTTGTTGGTACTTAGATTAGATGAACCCTAGGATAATCCTTGTAGTGATTTTATTTTAACTTAATTTATTTTTTAGTTTCACTGAGATTCAAATTTATCTACTTAATTATTCTTGAATTAATGTTTCTAGCGTATTATTTCATATATGATTTCATGCAATTGAGATTGAGAAATCCTTTTGTATGAATGAATCTACTATAATTAAAAAGAGTTAAATACAAACCTCGAGATATATCGACAAAAATCCCCTAGATTAGGGTCAAATCTAATAGTGAAATTCACGAATTGATTAATGCAATCTTGGGGGTTTTAACTAGAAAGAAGTTTTAGTTAATTAGTTGAGAGTTAGGTGTTAACAATCTTGAGAAAAATATTAACATAAGATATGAATTTTTGCAGTCTAATAAACTAAAGATTAAATTGATTAGTGAAATCGTGATTGCATGAGAAGTCCTAGGGGGATTCAAAATCTAGGTACTAATGTTTTCTTTTATTGTTTCTTAGTTTAATCTTCATTCAAGTTAGTTTATTGTGTTGACCTATTTTAGTTTATTGTTTTAATTTTGAATTTAATTAATCTTAAACACCATAATTTATAAGGCTAGATAATAAAAAACAATAAATATTAGTAACTATAGTCGTCATGGTATCGATCCGTATTTTTCATTACTAACTACAGCTACGCAATACACTTATGGTTTAAAACATTAAGATTATATATCAAGTTTTTAGCTCCATTTCTGAGGATTATAATATTAAGAAAATGTTATTTTTATTAATGTAGTCATTTTTTGTTTAGGTAGTTTTTATTTATGTTCTTTTATATTTATTTATTTATTTATTTCTTGATCTTGTGTTTGTATCTTATTTTTAGGATTTGGGTAGTCATCATTATAGTCACCAAATACTATGGAAGGATGGAGAGGACAATATTCTTAGGGGAACTATGACATGTTATTGTTTATAGCAGCATTAAGAGCTTTGAATGAGAGGTATGGAAATATGTATTTAGAAGCTAGATTGATATCCATGATATGTTGTGACATTTATTGGGGTCATCACCCTAATCAAATGTCAAGCATCAAATTATATATGAAAGTATCCAATTTATATGGAGAACTAGCCTTAAGATACCCCATATAGGAATAGTTATAATCTAAAGTGGAGTAGTTATTACGACTATGCATGGAACGATTCATCTAGATCTCTAAAATAACAACTGTAATAAGAAGAGGAGAGTCTTATAGATGTCATCATAAAAGGCATTACTTTACAAGAGTATTTATTGCTTGTTTATTTGAGAGTTTATTATTGTTTATGGTATTTATTTTGTTTCCATTGTATTTTTTTATGTCATATTTTTATTCATGGATAAAAAGGAGAAAAATTAAGGAAAAAGGGACAGAAAATATAAAATTGAATCTATTTTTGTGGTTTCCTATGTAAGTCTACACGTGGTTACATGTGTAGCTCTCTAAGATCGTGCTTCTTTATAATTTTTAAAGATTAAAGTAAGATTGACAGATGTGGTCATGCACATGGCCATATGAGTGATCATTTCCACTCTAAAAATCCTAAATTCAAGTTATAAATGGATAAAACAAAGAGAATACGAGAGGGTGTCAAAAAGGGGTTTGTAGGAGGCTTAAAGAAGCTCGAGAAAAGATATATTGATGTCTACTAAGTTACACTCTTGTTGCATAACTTAACATAAATAACTTAATTTAATTTCTCGATTCAAATTAACTATGAGCATAACAAATATTGCAAAGCAGCAATATATTGAATTTAACAAGGTAAAAATTATAGAAAACAATTCAAGAATAAAACCGTAATACAGATTTAGCAATCCATAATCATATTCATAGAACAACTATTCATATTTGGCATATAAGGCAATGAAATTGAAAAAGAGAATAAATTGAAATCAACTTAAAGCCTTAATCTGGAAAATATAGAAAACTGGAGTTAATTTTATTGTTTCCACTTTTGATCTTCTTATTTTTGATGTGTAGCCTTTTTTAGGTTTTTCTTCCTTCTTGTTGTGTCTTCACCAACTATTAAATCTGCCTCCCTTCATTTTAGTCTTTATAGTATCCTTTTATAGCAAAAACTAGGTTTTTTGGAACATAACAAAAACCTCTTAGTCTCAACTTTCCATGGTCACAGAAGCTTATACATGCAAATACACGACTGTGTATGTCAACATACACGAGCATATATCTTCGCACAGGTATAAACAACATCTGCAAAGCTCCATACTGTTACAGTAACCTAGACGGTTACTATATACGACCATTTATGTCTAAGGTTGCTTCAATTCTTCCATTTTATGTCACAATTTCACCCAAATTCTTCTCCTTTTAGTCTATAAAGGCAATTATCACCTAAAAACACACTTGAAATAGAATAAGTACTACAAATACTATAAGATTCTCAAATAACAAGCAAAACACACTAAATATAGGTATATAAATATAGTCAATTAATCGTTTATCAAACATCCCAACACTTAAATCTTTGCTAGTCTCTATGCAAAACTAAAACCACAAATCAAAACAAAACATACAAACATATAAACACAAAGTCTTGCAATATTACAATAATGGTTTAATGGAATCAAATCTCATGGAATTAACTTAACCTCAAACATCAACCACTCAAAAAGTTCCAACACAATAAATTATTTCATTCATGTTTAAGTGCTTTGATTTGAGGACCTTCTCCCAATTGTCTAGTTTGGAACTCAATCCCACAAAGAGCCACTTTTTCTTATCCCCAGAGTCACATACCATGTCTCCTCAAATTGAACTGATGTCTGGCCTTAAGAGAGGTAGTCTCCCCATTAAATATATGGGGGTTCCACTTATTACAGGAAGGTTATCACGTAGGGATTGTAGTCCCCTTTTGGAAAAAAATTGAAGCTAGGATTAACAAGTGGACTAATAAAAACCTTTCTTATGCTGGTAGGTTTCAGCTGATCATCTCAGTGCTTTCTACCTTTCAAATCTATTGGTCTTCCATGTTCATTCTTCCATCTTCCATCCTAAAGGAGATAGAGACCAAACTTAGGAACTTTCTTTGGTCCGGGCAGGGATCCTCTCATTCTCATGCTAAGGTCAAATGGTCTGGCATATGTAGATCCAAAAAGGAAGGTGGCCTCGGGATTAAACATTTACCTACATGGAATACTGTGCTTCTTGGCAATAAGATTTGGATTTTGTTTCATGACCCTGAAGCTCTCTCGGTGAAGTGGGTACACTCTATAATCCTTAGGAGGGGACATTTTTGGAGTATACAACCTAACAACAACAATTCCTGGAGTTGGAGGAACTTTTGGCCATGAGGGATAAATTAGGGAACCAATTCAGAATTAGGATAGGCAATGGAGCTTCTACTTCCTTTTGGCAGGATCCTTGGCACCCGAGAGGTCTTCTACAACATTTCTCTACTGCTCGGGCCATTAATGCTTCTAACCTGAAAATGACAGCCACAGTTTCAGAGGTGATCAGGAATAATAGGTGGAGCTAGCATGAGGTTATAGGTGAGTTTTTTGGAACCACTCCAATATCAACCAGTTAGCTCTCAACAAGATAGTTTGGAGTGGTTGGCAGGGTCTGGGAACCGACATGCATACTCTAACTCTTCAGCTTATTCCTTTTTAAGACCCCCCCAACCAAGCACCCTTGGCATACCCAGGTTTGGTTCAAAAAGAATGGCCCAAGATGTTCTTTCATGCTTTGGTTGGCTTTTTGTGGCCAATTGTCAACAAGAGATAGACTACCTTATCTCCATACACCCAATCATTGCTCCTTATGTCTCACTGCCAATGAAATAGTAGATCACCTTTTCTTTGACTGCCTTTTCTCCAAATCTGTTTGGACTTACTGCCTTTCCTACTTCCATATCACCCTTCCACCTCAACTTAACCTACATACAATCCCTTATTGGTTAAACTTTCCCTAAAACATCGGAACCTTAAACCACAATGTACTCCCAATTCTCCTATCTGTTGCAGTTTACTATCTATGGAAAGAAAGGAATGCTCGGATCTTTAAAGATGAAGTTATGGAGGTGGATGGCTTGAAAGCTCAGGTGATCACCCTAGTATAGGAGCTTCTCAGAGTACACACCGAGGGTAGGAATAGGTAGGAGAGGCTTTTAAGTTACTAACATTTTTTATGCAGCTTTTGTTTCAGGTCATAGCATGGACTTTTGGGACTGTAGGACATAGTTGCTCTTCCCATGTACAGAGATTGTCGCCAGTCATCTTCACTTCACATTCCCTCTTCAACAGCAGTTAATCATACCTCCATGGCAAGGAATCAACACCATTCACAACTTATATTGCCTCAGCAGGAGTAGATTCGCGTGGAGCAGATATATCCAACCCATCAAAACAAGCAGCAAAGCAGGTAGTACACATTCAGCCAGGCTGAGAGGAAAGATACCTGACCTGCAGAAAGCTTCTACTCTCCTTCATTATGCAGCATTTGTAGGTCCCCCAGGGGCTTCACGTTTTTGCACTGAAGATATGCAAGAGGTGGCCTCACCAGATAGTTAATATAGCCGTACTCATATACAAACTCATCATCTACATTTCTGGGCTGTTATTTTTGGTTTGTGGTGTCTTAATTTGCTTGATTTGCTACTGGAAATTGTAGTGGGTATAATGGTGTAATAGGTTGGGTTTAATTCTGACGACGGGAAAGATCATGTGGGAGGAAGGTAGCTTCCATTTTGGTAGTCTTTTTATGGATAGGAGTTAAGTAGATTGGCCTTATGATGCTTTTTAGTTACTAAAGGTTGCTCGTGTGGACCCTAGCTCGGTTACTCAACTAGGTTATGTTTTATATTTAGCTTGGTTGTTTTGTCATTTTAGCCTTTTGATGCGAAGATAAACATTTTATCATAAATTCCCCCAGTTACTCAACTATATCACAACTCTCAATTAGCTACCATCTCTAGTCTTAAGCCAGTTTCCTTAAAAAATGCCAATAGAATAGGAATTTTATTTGTCATACTCTTTTTTTTCCAATTTCTTAGCCTACCTTATTTCTTCTTAGTCAATCACTCCTATGATAGGTTACTAATGATGCCTACAAATTTAAATGAATGTAACTATAAAAGTATCCAAACAAACATCATAAAGTGAAAGAATAGGTGTCATATCCTAATTAACATGTATATTCATCTTAAGACACTTAAAATGCAAACTTTAAAAGCTAATGTACCTTTACAATTTAAATGACCATATTTTAAGATAAGCCAATTATATTCAATTCATGCCATCAACACATTCATATAATGCAACAAAATATAAACAATGTTATCACAATAAAAAATAACACCATGAAAATGTAAATTCACACATAAATGATATGCAAGTGCATATACATCCCCACACTAAAAATAAGGGAAAGAATACTTTTGGATATTATAGTGGTGATGGTATTGGAGAAGGAACTTAGATATACTTCATGTGTTGGACCCCGAACTTTTCTTAAAATTTTGAAGTATAAATTGGCATTAAATGAGAAATTTGTGGTGAATTATTTATGTGCAAAAAAAAAAGAGAATTTAAGAATGTAAAGTGTTATATGAGTTTAAGATAGGTGAAATATGCTTTTGTTATTGATGTTTATGATTAATTATGGCCTAAAATGGTGTTTTGAGTTTAAATGGAATTGATAGTGAATGAATTGCTTTAAATGGAGTTGAAAAGCAAGAAATGATTAGTGAAAGTGTTAGATTTTAGAGGATTGAAAATCTGAAATTTTGAAAATGAATAGTAGCAGAAAGTGAATTTGTAAGCTGAAATCTTTGTGAATTTTTCTGGAATGATCTAGAGAGATTTTGATAAAATGATCTTCATGAAACTTGTAGCTTCTGTTGAGATTTTTCTATCATCATAAAGTATGACAGTTTTCGATGTCGGGATTGACATTTATGATCAGTCAAATTGAAGTGTATGTTACTTTGGTTTTGAAAATGCTCATAAGTGTAGGATTTTGTATGCAGTGTTTTGAGGAAAATTATGGACTAATATGTTTTGAATGGAGTTAAGGGGTCTACATGCAAGGCATAGAAGATTTTCCTAGCTTTTCAAGGATGTATCATATGTTATTTGTGGATGTGAGAATTGGAAGATATGAAATTATGAAGTTTGGATATGATATGGGATGACAATTTTCTGAACATAAACTTTGATTGAAAAATTGACTTAGCTAAAGGTTGAAATTGCTTTGAAGTTCTTCACGAAAGTTTTAGATTGTGTTTTTATCTTTACATTGATATAAAGTATGAAATTTTTGGGCAATGTAATAGGAAGTTATGAATTTTAGAAATTGTGTTACTGTTCAGGATGATAGTAATTAGACAGCAACTTTGATTGAATTTTTGATCTATATAGAGGCTGAAATTGCTCTTAAAGTCTTCATGAAAGTTGAATATTGTGTTTTGATCTTTCCATTGATGTAAAGTATGGAAATTTTAGACCATGGAGTGTGAAGTTATGATTTTTGGAAGTTTTTGTTACTGTTTTGGCATGATCATTAGTGGACAGAAACTTTGAGTGGCTTTTTGACTCCCTTATAGGCAAAATTGATTTTTTTGTCCTGCATGAAAGTTGTAGGTTGCATTTTGATCTTTTCATTGATATAAAGTATGACATTTTTGGACCTTGGAGTTGAAAGATAGAAATTTTAGAAGTTATGTGATTGTTTAGGGTGACATGATATTGGACAGAAAGTTTGAGTCAGATTTTTGACCCCTTTAGAGACGGAATTGGTTTTCAAGTTCTTCATGGAAGTTGTAGAGCTTCCTTTTAGCTTTCTATTGATACCAAATTTGTCAAATTTGGAGTTCGGGATTAAGAGTTGTAAATTTTAGAAAATCAGTTTTATTAAGTAGGAAAAAAAAGGAATTTCAGAACTCGCAGGCACCCTCGCTAGGGCGAGGCCCTTGCCCCTATGAGCCCCTCGTAATCGCGAGTGCTCTTGCCATTTTGTTTCCTTTTCTTTTCCAATCCGACCCTTTTCAATCTTTTGCTTATAACTTTTCCGTTCGACATCTGATTGACTTGGTTTTCAAAGCGTTGGATTTCTAAGACAATTCTCTACATCTTCATGGGAAATTTATGATCTTTGAGATTAGTCTGGAAAAGATTGATTGAATCAAAGTAAGTTAGATAATTTTCTAAACATGGTTCAGTATTTTGGTAAATTCTTAGTCTGTGGAGATCCAATTGAGTTGATTCTTATTGCAAAATAAACTAGAGATATGGGGCTACAAGTTATATGAAGGTATTGAATTTCAATTTAGCCCCTAAGACTTTCAATTTCTGAATTGAAGTTGGCATTAGTGTTCAGTCTTAGATTAGTAAGAGCTGAAAGTGTTTAGGCCATAACGTTTGCTCTAGTCATCCAAATGAGGTGATTTTTAATTTGGATTAAAGTAGAGACATAGGGCTACAAATGTTCTGAAGGACTTGAGTTTCAATTTAGTCTCTAAGAATGTCAATTTTCAGATGGAAGTAAATTGCAGGAAAATATTTTAGCATAAGAATAGTCCGAAATGTTTGAGGTGTAACTTTTGGAGTAGTGAACCAAATTAAATGATT
>JAOSBK010000204.1:6940632-6969659 GCA_027568895.1 Erythroxylum shatona
GGAGAAAGGAATTGTGATTATAATGATTTTATTGAGACATAAACCCTAAGTATAAATGATACTTAAGTGAGTTTGATATTGGATTGAGTATGTGATTTGAATAATGGAAAAATGCCTGAGAATTTCATTAAGCATGCATTGTACATAGTTTATATACATATTTGTGCATAATGAGTTCTTATAATTGTGCAAAGTTGTAACATGTGTGCGATGTATGTATTGCATATTGATGATGTGTAGGATAAACGTTCGCATTCATATGTTTCTAGATCATGGAAGCAAATGCTAATCTGAAGCGTACTGTGAGTAGAATTAGATGGTCTTACTTTACTGTTTATTTTATTTATATTATGAATTGAATGATTATGCAATGTTGATGTGTTAGTTCCGGATAATATATGTCCAAGGAGTTTGATAAATGTGAGAACATTGAAGTAATCCTTGTATGTGAATTTGATTGAAATAAGTATACACAACTTGATTGTTAAATATCATATCACGATCTGATGATAAGTGTATTCTGAATGTGTATTTGCAAATGAATGAAAAGTGATACTCAACTTTAATGTTGAATGCTGGAGTAAAGTCTGATGATATGCGCCTGTGATTGAATGAGGATATACAAATGTGATTGACGCATTTCATTAATTGAAATCAATGAAAGATAAAGATAGTTATGACCGGAGTCGTCAGTGAAAAAGAGCTTAAAGCTAGATATGTGATAAGAGCCTCAGGTTCAGTTATGAATGTACCCGGTATTCACTAAAGAATATGCGACATTATCTGATACAACTCGGTATCCACAAGGGATATAGGCTAGCTCGATATCCACTAAGGGATATGGGCTAGTGAAAAAGGCACTCGGTCACAACAAAGTAACAAATTGAGAGTCTCATGTGCACTGCATATGCATGATATGAATGATTATAATGGTTTGAATGACTTATGAATATAAAATGTGAAATGATTGATCAATTGTATGTGATTCAATATGATTATTAATGTAATGATGTGAATTATGTGAATTGTATGTGTTATGTGATGAGTGAGCCATCGAGGATGATCACTCACTGAGTTCGCAAAACTCAACCAAAATTTGCAATATTTTTTCAAGCTTAGAAAAGTTAACCGTTGGGCAAACGAAAGTACAGCCACTGCATTCAAGTAAGAGGTAGAGGTTGGGATCAATTTGCGTCTGCATTTTTATTTTCTTATTTTTGTGTAAATTTGTATATTCCACGATTGCTGTACAATATGTATTCAAATGTTTTTGTGTGTAATAACTGGTGAAAATTGGAAATGCTTTGCAAAAGAGATTGATCAAAGTGTAATGAGTATTGTGATTATGACTTTTATCAAATAAAAGTATGAGTCCGATTTGATTACTGATTTCTGCATATGCGTATGATAAATGTGAAAAAAATTATACTAAGTTTTAATGAGTTTTGATTGTTCTAGCATGCCACTTTTGCGGCATTCGCATTCAGACATTACTCGGGATGTCGGGCACGTGTCTTGGGAGGGTAAGGTACTACATTTCGATATCAGAGCCCAGAATTAGTATCTTACATGGGCGTTTTTGAAATACATGTCAAGTTACATGCATTTTAGTCATGTTATAGCAAACAGTAACAACTAATCTCAAGTTTGAGTAGCATTTATATGAGTCACATACATGAGCATTCCTTAAGAATTGGAGCTGTTAGAAGCACTGAGAAGAATGATGCTCCTTTAGAATGTGAGAAAACGAAAGTTTTTGAATATTTAGAAATGAGAAATAGTAGTTGGGTAAATATGACAGATAATGATTCAATGCAATTGTATTGGAGGATGTATTATTAAATATGACACTAATATTGTACTGTGGTGATATATCCCAGAATGTGATGAAGATGTGAATGTATTGTCGTGGATTGATTGAGGAAAATAAGGATATAAGTAGAAATGATAAGATTAAAGTGTATATGCCAAGTTGAAAGAAAATAAATTTTTCTATAACCTTGAAAGGTTGAACTTGGACTTAGAATGGTTATGTGATTATCGTGATAAGAGTTTATAATTCAGTATGAGAATATGTCTGCGGAATGGAGACTAGAGTTTCATAATGGTTATGCCCCTATAATTATGAATTGATTGAGATTATACATATGGGAGATAAAATAAATGACAATAGGAAGATGAGATGGAAATGAGATAAAGAAAAAAATGACGAATCAAATAAGAAGAGTTAATGCACCCAATATGGTAGTTGAATCATTATGAAATGACATAGCATTAGAAAAGATAAATTATGAAAAATTAGAGTAGAATTGATGTTAGTATGTGTGTGAATACGGGGAAGAAAGTGAAGGGCACGATCATGGCATTGTCTCCGTGATCGAGGACAGGCACAAAAGGAGAAGTGTTGTCCAGAATCAAATGAAGTTAAGGTATTTTTAGCATAAGTTATGAATTAGCGAATTGTCATAAATACATCTCTAGATAAGATGTAATGATCTTGAGGGTATATACCAAAGTATAAGAGTAAATAAATATGTTTACTGTTCCACTGAGTTTTATTTATAAGGAATATACTAATCGTGTAAGATATGATAGGAATTGTTTTTATTGAGAGATCAGGAATAGTTGGAATATATCTTTTTGAAGTACTAAGAATGGCTAATAAGCAATGATAAAAATAGTGGATTGATAAGGATTATATGAACTATATGAATAATAGTAGCAAGAAATCTTCTTTCAAAGAACAATTGCACCGAATTAGGTTACATAGATCAGATAGTTTACCTTAAGAATGATCAATGAAAGAACAAATCAGAAATGAATATGTAAAGAACCAAAAGTGAATATTAGAGTCCTAATCCTAACGGAGACTCAAGCATAATATGTAGAATATGCTATGTAGAGGGTATGCATTTTGTTGATGAAAAGTATCCAACTATGTGATTTGATTGTTGAATTTGAGGTGACATTAAGTATAAGAGATACAAATCAGATCTGATGAATGTTTTACCAACACAGGAAATTAAGATTTCAAATAAATTGAATTGTGTGGAGAAACTAGTATGAGTGAATAGATATTAAAATAAGTCAATGTGAAATCAGAGGAGATCGAATGAATTGAGAAAAAGCATTTGAGAGAAGAAATCAACTGGGAAAACCGAGAATAACATGAGATAATACTACCTCATTGAAGAATTAGATACTTAAGGAATTACGAGAACAAATCATAGGCATAAGGAAATTTTGGTTATATCTGTTGGAGTTAACAATGCCCTGATAGTATTATGGTATTGAAGATTAAAGTGATCTAAGAAAAATTGTATCAATTAGCAACTGTGATCGTTGATGGTATTTGGAGTGTATTCGAAAAGTAAAGAGAGAACCTTTTGAATATTTGAGGAGATCTTACATGTCATGGAAGTAGAAACAATTATATGCCAAGCTTGATTAGAGTGAATCTTAGCTTGATCAAATAAAATATGAGTTGTATAATAACTGAACATGGCGTATTGGGAGAACCAAATAAAATAGAGGTGATGATAAAGTGAGAAACTACAAGGAATATATGCGAGATTCGGAGTTCTTTAGAACTAGCTGTATATTGGATACTACCAGAGACTGTTAAGGGGTTTTTGTTGATCTTATCATTTGACAAAAATGTTTGAGAAAAAATGTGTAAACCGTACGAGTGATGAATGTAAAAAGAAATTTGAGGAACTATAGCCCTAATGTTAATTATGCCATTTGGAATTGGAGATTTTGCAGTATATAATGAAGTTCCCATTAGAGATTAAGCTACAAATTGTTGTAACATCATAAAGTGATTTTTGTATACCTAGAGACACTTAGGGCTCATAAGCTGAATTTTGATACATGATTTAGAATTTGCTGCAATAGTAATTGCGTTGAGAGCTTGTAGACATTATAGGTATAGTGAAACATTTCAGATTTTGTACGGATTATTACAGTATGAGGTAATTATTGAGTTTGAAAGAAATGAAACTAAGACTGGGACAACAAATAGAGTTACTTGAAGATTTTGATTGTGCAAATGAGTATTTCCCCAGTAAAGCCAATGTTGTAATCGGATGCATGGAATAGGAAATCCAATAGCAGTATATTACAAATTAGATAGTAAAGTTACCAAATCTAGTACAATAAAGGGCAAAGAATGTCGAGTTGAATTTGGGGCAAAATGAAGTATTATTAGCTACATTGGGATTTAAAATTAATTTGTATGGAAAGAATTGCAGAGCCCAAATTGAGGATCCAGAATTGTGAATCTTAGTGAGGAATTGAAACGAATATGAATTCTGCTTCAGAATAGGAAAAATGTTACTTTATGATTGGGAATAAGAAGTATGTGTACTCTATAAAGGATGATTGAGCAAAGAGATTACTAGAGAAGCATAAATAACAACATGTGCTATACATCCTATTAGGAATACACTGAAATAGTACTTAACGGCTAAGAATGAAGAACCAAGTGAAAAATAAAATGCTTCCGAGGGTATCGCCTTAGCAAGAAGTGCTAAGATGAGGAGAAAGGATAAACTAAGCTTGAATTGTAGTAGTCCACATGAAGTTACTGAGAGCATAGGACCATTAACATATAAGTTTGTATTACTAACAAAGATGTTTCAGATTCATAATGTGTGATACGTAAATATGCTAAGAAATGTTGGGATGATCTGACAAAGATGTATTATCGACTCTAGAAGTGAAATTGCGAGTGATCTAATATATACATAATGAGAAATAGTTAAGATAGAGTGATATCTGAATAAGAAATTGAAGAAGTGATTGATTTCATGAACTAAAGTCAAGTGGAAGAAATAATTCGAGTGATGAAGCGAAATGGGAATCGGAGAAGAATATGCGGAAACAATACCCCTACTCTTATGATCAATTTGATAAGAATTTTGAGGACGAAATTTCTTTTAAGGAGGGAAGAATTGTAACATCCCATTACTTACGTTGAGGCTAAAATAGTAAATATGAGAGATTATTGAGAGATTAGAAAATGCATTTCATATTCATGCATTAAAGGCTATACACATACACGTGGCCACTGGGTTTTTTGCACATGAAAATAATTATACATGCATTCAGTGATAATTCTGGATATAATTGAACTGTGATGTAACATTATTGAGAATTGTGGATTTGTTGTATTGAAAAATTAATTAGTGAGCGTATTTGTTAAATTTTAAGTTTGGTAAATTTTAGGAATAATTTTCGAAAAGGTTGAATATTATTAGACTAGGAAAAATGACACTCGGCGAGTAAATTAGTGAATGGAAATAAAGATGAGAGTTAAATAATATTGGAGAATTTTAGAGATAATTGGAATGAAAAGATGGGAGTTATGAGACTAGTTCAATAAGAACTAGTTAGTTGGGAAACTAGCTAAAGACTATAGAAATTGGACAAGTGTCTATGTCTAAAGTCACGTTTTTCTTAGCTTGGAAAGATCAAGTACAGTACTCTTGTATCTATCTCCTTCATAACTTTCTTTTTCACATTTCTTCATTTATACAAAGTTTTTTTTTTATCAAATCTCCATCAGAGTTAAATCTTGTTTTCTTCTACTTTTTTCTACTCCCAACTTCGGTTTTCTTTCTTTTGCATTAAAAAAAACCGAAACTTGTTAATCTCTACAATGGTGAACATGAGTTCATGAGAGTTAGGGTTTCTGAAGATTTTGAAGATGTTAGACTTTAGCTTCAATTTCTTCTTCATCTATTGTCAATATAACTGGTTTTAGTCTTGAATTTAAACAATCCACCAAGAAAAAAGAAGCTATGAATTTTTACAATATGATAGAGTTGAACAACTATTTGGAGGTAGGTATTATGACCTCAATTGAAAAGGTGCAATTTAGTGTATCATCATGGTAGAAGACATATAGAAATGATTTTCCCATTATACAAGTTATTGCATGAAACCTTTTTTTAATTATAGTATTTATTGTTGCTTTAGATTTTAATTTTAGTATTGACTTTTAAATAATTAGTCTTCATCGTGCTTGACTTCGTCTTAATATTGTAGAAGACCTTATATGTGCCCCAAGTTAATTACATGATAAAGATATTTAGGATAAACTCTATTCTTTATGATATGTTAGTTTGTTTACCATCAAATTTTAACAATTATATGTTATATTATCTTATGTTATCTTTTTTATACTGATATAGAGAACATTTTTTTACTGAAATCTTTTTTGAACACAAACAAACTCGGATTAAAATTTAAAAAATTTAAAATTTAAGTATTTAATTATCACTTTTTAAAATTAAAGTAATAATTACAAGACGAGCTTGAGATATATATATATATTTTTTGTCTAATCCTAAGCAAAAGTTTTGAAGTTGCGGTGATTGTTAATTATTATTCATTTATTCAGCTTCTTCCTCGTGACTTTAAATTTTCCTCTTATAGAACTAATCTGTAATTAAGACGATCCGAAACCCGTGACCCGAACCAAACACCTTTGACTCGGTACAGACAAACACGGTTGTCTCTTTGGGTGGAGAATCCGACTCACCAGTGCCTTGCTCTTTCAGCCTCAAGTAAACATCCTGTTCTCTTTGCTTCTTGTGTATTTGCTTACTTATTAAATATCCCAAAGTTTCAATGTCGATGCCCCTTTTAATTTCGCTATCTACAGTCTAGGGTTCTTTTTCCTCTCCGTCTCTGTATGTAATTGAAGTAACAACTTTTTCTTTTATTTTTTTTTTAAATTTGTGAAATTGTGGGCAAATGCACACACTTTCTTTCTTTGTGGATTATCTTGTGTGATCTTCCTTTATTCTGTGTTCTGATTCTGGAGATATGAAATCGCTTCGGTTTTTGGTAATTCTGTTTCAATTTTGAAGTTATTCCTGTTTACATTGAAACATAAACCTCACTTTGGTTCTTGCAGGTTGGAGCTCTGACTCTTTTGGGGGCTTTCTTTTTTTAGTAATGGATATTTAACAGAAGAAAAGATTAGCATATATTTTTAGTTCAAAGATAAAGATAACTGCCATTGAATTTCAATGGCTCAAGTTAATCCTATAAATATTAGTTCCTCTGACAGTGATATTGACTTTGATGAAGTTGGAGAAGTTAATACATATGCTGCAGGCTCCTCTACCTCTCGGCTTCTTCCAACTTGGGCGGATTCCCAGGCCTCCAGTTCAAGGAATAGAGGTTATTGTCCTACAAGCATTTCACAAGTTTTGTTTTTTCCCCATGCTTTTCAATTTTTTTTTGCTTTCCTGTTTTGACTAATTTTTGTCCAAGTATCAATACTTTGACATTTGAATTGTAAAATGCGGTTATACGTTTGTTAGGAGAAGAAGTTGAATATGGTGCCAGATATCTGAGTATTGAACTTTCTATCAGGTTATGGTGGAGAAAATCAAAATGCTGATTTTCCTTCAAGATTTTATCTTAGGAATGGGAATTCGTCAGGTGTAAATGGGAATTCATCAACAAGGCTACAGAGCCAATCTGATTTTGCAGATGACATTAGGTCATCCAATTCATTTTCGGGCCGCATACATGATTCTCAGTATTTCGTAGGGAATGGGGATCTTGAACTGCATCGTGTTAATTCTCGAATTGGTAATGGTTCTGGTAAGGATTATGAGAAACTTTCATCTCAACAGGCTTTGAAGAGGACCCTTCCACCATCAGTACAGCCATCTTCATCAAGTACCAGATCAAATAACTTAAGTGCAAGTGGTACTCAGGATATCTATGGAAATATATACCATCCAGCAGGGCCAAGTTCAAGTAATGGAATGGGCTATGTGAGGGACCAGTATAGCAGGGGCAGTAATGAAGACATTGTATTATATGAAAACAGTGGAAGTAGGATGCTGCCATCATCTTTGGCACATGGAAAATCTGTCGCCTCTACACAACTTACTGGTTCAGGGGACCATGTATACCGATCCATGGTAGGTGAAGAAAGGGTTGATGGAGCTGATGAGAGGCTGATTTTCCAAGCAGCATTGGAGGTACTTCTTAGAATTAATTGCTATTATTTGTTTTAATCATTTCAATTACAGATATGAGTTGTTACATCTCCTTGGTTACAAAGGTGGAAAAATAAGTTCTGTTTATCATTATATGGTGGTTGTTTTCATATGGGTTGCAAGCATCTGTAGCATATTGATGACAGGCTTGTAAACTTTAAACGAGCTGGTACAAACACAATGGCGATGGAACTTTGATAGGATTATGTTAAAAGGAAGTTTAAATCTATGTCGCCTTTTGATTTTGATTTTGATTTCATTGACAGAAAGATGCTTGTTGTAAGGACATAGAAATGGTAGTGACAAGAAAAAGGAGAATAAGGCATTACTCGTTCATTTAAAAAAAAAAACAATTGAAAGAACTAGTATTAATAGTTAGAATTATCATTTTTTCTGAATTATCTTTTGGCTTTGTTTCCATTAAAAACTGACTGTTATAATAGTGAAATAATAACAGAACTTAAGAAAAAGGAGTATAAGGGCTATTTTAACCATGTAAAAATTAATGCACATCATTTTATTATTCATAGTCATAATAAACCATTTCTTGATGCAATGGAATTTAAAAAGTGGCACTTGTATTAAAATGATCTTAATGATTGAAGTAGTAGGAGAAGAAGAAACTGACACAAGGTAAAAAAATTGTTGAAGGAGGTTGGAGAAACATTCGACATAATGTTGATTTCTTCTAGGAAAAGTTGCTTAGATGAAGTCTCTTGTTGCGCCTGAGTCACCTAAAGATGAGGACAGTTTCTGTATTTGAGATGAGGTGGAATAGTTTAGGGAAAATCACAAAAAGTTAAACTGTTTTTGCATATAATTGGGACAAGTCTTTCAATTTTGAAAGTTTGTCCTTTAATTTGTTATAACAAAATCCTTTTGCTTTCGTCTTGAGTATTTTATGACAAACCCTTTTTTATTTTTTATAATAACTTTAGTCAAGCAGGCTTGAAACTACCAAAAACCATGCTGAAAACCAGTTGAAAACGAACTCGAGTGCTGCAATATCTTAGAGAAAAAGAGAGCTTTGAACTTTGAAATTGTTCTTGTCACAGCAATTTGAAAAAAAAATATTTCTACTTCTGTATTGGATGCTAAAGTAGCTTATGGTTACTTATTAACAGTGAATTTTGTCTTGTGCTCTTATGGACATGCATGAGTTTCCATGGTTTCTATGTTAAGCTCCAGTAAAGTCTCTGATGAAGGCTAGAGTGGCTTATACTTGCCATACGATTCTTCTTTATTTAGATTTTTTTTCTTGTATTTAGTTGATTAATTCTAGTTAATATCTATCTAGTTAGAGTTTAGTTTCAATTAGTTAATACGGTGTCAATATCTATTTTTCATTTTTAGTGAATGATGAGATTTTCAGATCTCGAAGTGTGAATAGTGATTCTTAGACCACAATCCTTTATTTTCTTTCCTTTTTTCTTAACTACAGCTTTAAATTCAAAGCTCCAGCAGCCTATGTTTTCAATTTAGATACTTGTCCTACATCAGTCTCATTCACAAGTTTTGGGCTTCTCGATCCTTTTGCTACTATTTTATCGCATAGTGTCTGTTTGGAAATTATGGCAACTGTGATGCATGAATTTTGTACACATATTAGAATTATGTTACCATACAGTTTGACTTTATGGTGAATCTTGAAGTTTTTAATTTCTTATTGCTTTATTCATGAAGAGTGAATTTTGCAGGAGATTAATCAACCGAAAGTGGAACTTGATCTACCCGACGGTTTATTATCTGTGTCTCTGCTTAGGCACCAGGTCATACCTCTTAAATCTTCATATGACTATTTATGGGGCTGTGTGGCTGTTGATTTACAATAATTTTTAACTACAGAAGATTGCATTGGCATGGATGCTTCAGAAAGAAACAAAAAGTTTGCACTGTGCAGGAGGAATTCTAGCTGATGACCAGGTTACTTAAAAGAGCTTATATCTTTATTTTTTGAGTTAGTTTCAATATCTTAGGTCCTCGTTTATACGATCCAAACACAAGTTTTGGTTTTGTACTCCAGGGCCTTGGTAAAACTATCTCCATAATTGCTCTTATTCAATTGCAAAAGTCTTTGGAGTCAAGATCAAAGTCAGAAAGCCAGGGAAAAACTGAAGCTTTAACTTTGGATGATGATGATGATGACAACAAAGGCAATCCTATTATGGGTAATGTGAAGGAGATTTTAGATTCTAACAATGTTAAGTCAATGCCAAAAGTTGGTAGCTCTTCGCAGGCATTCAGAGGTCGAAGACAAGCTGGTACCTTAGTCGTGTGTCCAGCTAGTGTTCTCCGACAATGGGCCAGAGAGCTGGATGAGAAAGTTGCGCCTGAAGCTAAACTTTCTTTTCTGATCTATCATGGGGGGAATAGGACCAAGGATCCTGCAGAATTGGCAAAGTACGATGTTGTTTTGACGACTTATACTCTCATAAATGTTGAAGTTCCAAAACAACCTTTGGTTGATGAGAATGAGGCTGACGAGAAAGATGGGGATAAGTATGGCTTATCTTCTAAATTTTCTACTGATAATAGTAAAAGGAAAAACGCTAATGGTAGCAAGAAGCGAAAAAAGGGTAAAAAGGGTACAGATTGTTCTTCTGTTGATTGTGGTCCTCTTGCTAAAGTTAATTGGTCTAGGGTTGTACTAGATGAAGCTCAAACAATAAAAAACCATCGAACGCAAGTGGCTAGAGCCTGCTGTAGCCTTCGTGCTAAAAAGAGGTGGTGCTTATCAGGAACCCCTATACAGAATGCTGTTGATGATTTGTTCAGCTACTTCAGGTTTCTTAGATATGAACCTTATTCTATATATAAAGCGTTTTATTTTGGTTTAAAAGCTCCAATATCAAGAAATGCTCAACAAGGATATAAGAAGATACAAGCAGTTCTCAGGGCTGTTATGCTGCGTCGTACAAAAGGTGATGGCTTTTTTTTGCTTTCTTTCTGTGCTTTGAGGAAACTTCATTCTTTCTTCATGATTGAAATAGTGCATCTTTCCTACTGGGAATTCTTTAGTGCCTCTTAACTTTTTGATCTTTATATGGGCCTAGGACAGATCTTACTTGTAACAAGCTGGATGCATTTGCCTCAACTTGAGGAAAGACATTATGGTTAATCAATGTCATATTTGGGAATAATAATATGTTATATATTGAAATAATACTGATAGCTTGTATTACTGTAATATATTAAATAAGTGGGTTTGAATTTTATTAAGGTGATGCGAGTTTTGTTGATTCTCTATGATTTATCAGAAATTATGATACATACTTCCTTTTGCTCTTCAACCCCTACCTTTTCCTGGCAAGCTAGTATTTCCCTCCTATTTCTATATTCGTCCATTTTGGAGCATATATTGGTTAAGTAGGAGACTACTGTATTCTTAAGTAACATCAATTTTCCTGATTGGAATTTCATTTTTATCAGCTTTATTGATGCCAATGTAAGTTTATAGAGATAGATAACAAGTAAGATATCTGAATCAATTTTTATTGTCTCTTTCTGGCTGTCTAGATGTGGGTTGTCAAACACATGATATTTTGATATTTTGCTGAAAACAATGTTTTCAGCTCACGTGTAAACTTAGCAACTGCTTGTAGATCATAATCTCTTCAACGTCATTTCCTAAACATACATGTGATTTTAAATGTAGGAACATTAATTGATGGGCAGCCTATAATTAAGCTGCCACCAAAATCAATCCGCTTGACAAAAGTAGACTTTGCTGCTGAGGAGCGAGCTTTTTATACACGTCTGGAAGCTGATTCACGATCCAAGTTTAGGGTGAGCTTTGCATGTCATGTCACTAGAGGAAGATAAACACAAGTTTTATTTCATATCTTGGTTACTTGAGTGTTTTAAATTGCAGCGGCTAGTATTTTGATTACGAGTTAAGACATGCAAATTGTGCCATTTCATCTGATTTTAAGGGAAAAGCTCAATGCAAGGAAAAACTAGCCAGTCTCATGCTGCTTCATTTGGTTTGAGTATAAATCAAAAGCAATAATTACCTCTCACCATTTGAAAGTTAATTGGTTTTTGATACTATGTCTATAAAAAGGCACACAATATTTCCCATCTAAGTTAGAAATCTATAAACACTAAGCTGCAATGCCATTGAAACCCAGATCAGGTGGAATATACACTTTCATTTCCCCATACTTCTCTGTTCAACAACTACAGGCTACTTGATTAACAATGCAAATTCAATTCATCCTGCACTTAGAGAAATGGAGGAATAAATTACTGCTTAAGTCATATAATAATACAACTTACCATCTTAATACCACATGGATTTTCAAGATGCTGACCTTAATGAATCATTAATTTTAAAATGTTAGAGAAACAAAATCACTTTCTTTATGATGCGTGGTAATTGAGGTAACAATTATACAATTGTGATAGGATTTTGCTTGGGGTTTGATAGGTGCCAGTTTGATCACTTCTCCGAAGCTGTCACATTGTGCTGATCGCTGGAAAACCTGTGAAAAGTTTTAAAGTTCCTTTGATCTATTATTAAGGAATTCCATTTAAAAACATTTACTTGGAAGAGAATTGGTAATGATTTCATTAAGAAAAAGAGAAAAAAAAAATTCTATGGTGATTATATGGAAATTAGAAGTCATTATGCCAATTAACCTGATCTTCTTGTGGTTTAATTATTATCCTCGTTTTTATTCTTGTAGCTTAATTATTCTGAATTTCAGTTATATTTCTAGTACTGAAAAAGTTTGGATCATAATCCTGCATATATTCATGCTACACTTCTCTTATGTGAATCTGGAATTGGCAACAAGGTCTCCAAAATGGAGAAACGGTTCTCTATCCAGATATCTATTCCTGATGGTTTTTCTTTTATTTTCTTATTTGGTTAGACTGGCAATTGGTTGATTGACACAAATGTTTCTGGAAAAAAGAAAAAAAAAAGAAACGTTTTGATGGAATTTTTGCACAATCTGAGTGAGAAATGAAGCACATCTTATGAAAATCTTTTTCTATTTTCTTCCCATAAGAGTTGGAGATTCTTTTGGACAGTTGCAATTTTTCATGGAGCTAGACTGACATCTTTATTCAGATGGGTTTGACCTTGAAATCTTTCCCAATAATACTGTAGTTTAGCTTCACTTTCAGAATGATTCCTTGTTTCATATTATCTTTTCCAAATATTCTTTGTGATGAATATTATGTCTCAAATTTTTGATATGTGACGTCTAGGCATATGCTGCTGCTGGCACAGTGAACCAAAATTATGCCAACATTCTTTTGATGCTTTTGCGCCTTCGTCAGGCTTGTGACCACCCAATTCTTGTGAAAGGTGTTATTTCTGAGTCATTTGGGAAAGAATCTACCGAAATGGCGAAACAACTCCCAAGGGATATGGTTTTGAACTTACTGAATCAGTTAGCCACTTCAATGGCAATCTGTCGTATGTGCAATGTGAGCTTTCATAAAGTTTATATGTTGATTCATCATGGATTACCTTGTTGAGATTTTGTTTGTGCTTCTACCATGAAGTAATTGCCATTGAATTCCATTGTTGGGTTTTACATTAATGACACTCCTTTTCATTAAATGTCATTGAATCTCAAGTGCCATTAATCTACCCCGATGATCTAATGTTTTGTTTTTGTCCTTTTTCTTTTCATTTGATGGGTCATGTAGAATTGAATGTATTATGACTCAGTATGGGGTTGGAAAGTTGAATCATACTCTTGTGGGATTTTGGACGTTTTTTCTGATGAATAAATGTTTTGCTGTTATAGTTTTAGAGAATGAGAGTATGGTAGCATTCATTTCTTTCTTTTAAAAAGGAAGTGCTTGGCCTACTAGTAAGAACTATCATTACTTTCATTGAGTAGAACTGCTTGACAATGTTGTGCAAATTACCTTGACTTGAGTAATTGAAGTTCCTAGCATGGTCTTGTTACATTTGGTTTGATTCTTCTGGTAATCCTGATAAAAGTTCCTAGCATGGCCTTGTTAGGTTGATTCTTTTGGTAATCCTGTTTAACATGATTTTGTTTATCACCAATGATTGCCACATTCATACGCCAACTTCCTCCTACATTTGCTACATTTTAGTAATTTAAGCTCACTTTTGGTTCAACTCCTAAGAAATTTGACAACATGCCAATTACTCTACGATTAAAATTTTCCCATACCTTGCTTCTATCGTTTACGTCTACTTACTGGGTTCTACATGTCCTTTCTGTATATCCTTTGCGTCTGGAATGTTTCTATTTTTGCATATTTTATTCCAGTTTTGTGCTTCTTTGGGCCTTTCAAATAAGGTTCCTGGATGGTTCTTGTCAAGAATGTCTCTTCACTGCTACTGCTTGATTGTGTGATGTATTTTTCCGTCCATGCAATGTTTGAAGTGTGCATATATGTGTGCATGGATTGGGAAGTTGTCCATATTTACTAGCGTAAACAATCAGTCTAAAGATGTAGCAGTTCATGACTATCTGATGGAATTTTATATATTGAATGCTTTTACAGGATCCACCTGAGGACCCAGTAGTTACCACGTGTGGCCATGTTTTCTGTTATCAATGTGTATCAGAATACTTGACAGGGGATGATAACATGTGCCCAGCTCCAAAGTGCAAGGAGCAACTTGGTTCAGATATTGTTTTCTCTGAAGCCACTCTTAGAAGTTGCATATCTGATAACTTTGACATTAGTTCTGGTTATTCGAATCTTGAGGAGAAATCGATAGTCCTCCAGAGTGAGTATTGTTCATCAAAGATCAAAGCTGTTCTTGAGATTCTTCACACCCTTTCCAGAGTACAGTGTTCAGTTTCAGATCAAAATGGGTTCATTGAATGCTATGAGACCTCAACAACATGCTCTAACATGCCCAGCAAAGGACCAATAAAAACAATTATTTTCTCCCAGTGGACCAACATGTTGGACTTGGTTCAAGCTTCATTGAATAACTATTGTATACAATACAGGAGGCTTGATGGCAGAATGACTTTGGGTTCAAGAGACAAGGCTGTCAAGGAGTTCAACAGTGACCCTGAGGTTTGTCCCCTGTGGAATTTTCGTAACCAGTTCCTTGAGTTGATTACTTTGTTTGATTGTGAAATGGTAAGCCAGTATTAGTGAAGTCTGTATAAAAATGCAAAAACTGCTGTGCCAAATTTATTACATAAAAGAACTCTCGACAGACCATATTCATTGCAGCAGGTCGTGGCTGTTTCAAAATTGATAACATGTCAATAAAATTAATTATTGAATTGCTCCAACCGCTCTTGTCAAAATTCACAACTTGCCAATAAAGCTAATTATTTAATTCCTCCACCCACTAAATGATGAAATATTTTTCAGGTTATTGTGATGTTGATGTCTCTCAAGGCAGGAAACCTGGGTTTGAATATGGTTTCTGCATGTCATGTTATCCTTTTAGACCTTTGGTGGAATCCAACTACTGAAGATCAGGCTGTTGATCGAGCACACAGAATTGGACAAACTCGTCCAGTTAATGTAACTCGATTGACTATTAAAGATACCGTGGAAGATAGAATCTTAGCTCTTCAGGTATCATTCTGCACTTTTGTGCTGGTTACTGCTTTCACAACAGATGCTTGGCTTTTTTTTTTTTTTTCATCTGACTTGAACTTTGATCAGTAGTCAGTTTGAAGTAGGATGCTATTGGGTGTGAGAGGTATCAGAAATACAGAAATTTTAGTTGTTCATCTCCTGAAAGTAGCTATCTGAACCAACAACCGCTTAAATTAAGTCTGTCACTTCTTGCACTTTCTTTTCCTTTACTGTACTCAATTAGTGGAAAGAGATGGCATGTAGCCTGCTACTGTAAGAGTTGACTGTTGAAGCTAATTTCATGATTAGCTTCAACATGAAAGGTCTTAGATGTTCTTAAGTATGATGATATCCCACATTGATGGCCAAAGAGCCTAATAAGCCTTAAAAGGCTTGGGCAATCCTCCTCTCCTGAAGTATGGTGGGCCTATAACAGCCTATAACCCAAAGCTCCCAAGGTAAAAACCTGGCTTTGATACCATGACAAAACTTAGTCCAACTCTACATGGAAAGGTACCTTAAGGGGAAGAAGGTTGTTCAAGCCTTACTAGCCTTGTTAGGCTCTTGCTGCTGGTTGATATGGGATATTAACATGTTAACAGAAAGAAAACAAGATTCCCAATGTTTAATTCTTCAGGTGAACAAATTTCCAACGAGAAGAATTTTACCTCTATGTTGGACATTGAGACCCATTAGCCGAAAGAAAACAAGATTCTGAATGTTCAATTTTCTGCTGAACAAATTTCACAAGAGATGAAATTTTCCTCTACAGTTAAAGGCAATAGTCAAAGTTTCTTAGCAAAACCAATAAGTAAATAATGATTTTGGGAGTATCTGAACTTTGTTCTGCTTAATCTTGAACTGCATCTGAAAACAAATATTCTAGCAACAGATGCTATTATATGAAATATTTGTCGTGCAGAATAATCCTTAGTGTAGACTAGTTTGGATGTATTTAGATGGGAATCCTTGGCTCCTTTGGTATATTCATGCCAAAGCCAAATAATGTGGTGGATTGTTATAGTAAAAAGATTATGATAATTCTGGAATTGCTACGAGCATAGCTTAAACATTTTCGGTAAAATTCCCTATTACTCTTCTAGAGTAGTAGATGCCTGTTGCCCTTTTAATATGTCTGATGCTCAACTTCCAGTAATGACTATTTAATTTGGTGGAAGTTAATTGTACATTTTCATTACCATTATTATGCAGGAAGAGAAGAGAAAAATGGTTGCTTCAGCTTTTGGTGAAGATCATAATGGGGGAGCTGGTGCTCGCCTTACGGTGGAAGATCTAAAATATCTCTTTAAGCTCTAGGACATATTCTGGTAAGGCTTATACAGTACAAATTTTGAGGGAGCAGAACAAAATTTCTGATCACCTAAGGAAGTGGAGGAAACTAGTGGCTGCTCTTGTAGTTTCTAGCTATGCTGCGGCTTAATTTGGAATCCTTTTTTTGGATGGTTACATTTTTTGTGGTTTTGAAAGCCCAGAGTTTTTGTTCACAGGTGCAGAAAGTAGGAAAGCCAAAGCCAGATGTAAATATTTCTTATCTATTCACCCAGTGTGTATATCAAGTAATCAGTTCCTTCTTCTCATCTATGGTTGTATAAATGCCTAATACTTCATAAATTACATGATATCCAATTATTGGATTTTAGTAGGAGTCGTCCAAGAGAGATTTGGTGAGCCAGCTAAGTCCTACAGATAGGTTAGTGAACTTGTGGATAGCTTCTAAATTTGCTTCTTCTGGAATGGATTTGAAACTGAAAATGCCTTCTTTTGCTGCATATTCCCAGTTCTTTTGCTGGTAAAAAACGCATCCATGTATCTGATAATCTGACCAAGGAAAGTGAGTTAAGGCAACAGGATGGTCCAAGGTTAAACTGACCAAGGGAAATCGAAAATCGAAGATTTTCTTTTAGATCACTAATGCAACTGATGAAAGTAAGTTTGTGATGGTATAGTTTTAACTCTTTTCTTGTTACTTTTCAGGAAATTGAGTTCCTGTAGAAGAGTTTCGGTCGGCTAGGGGCAACACAAACTGACCCACAGACGACATGGATCCATTCAAGGCCCAATACAGTTAGCCACGAACATGCCCTGACCACACCCAATGGCTTCATTTCTAAATTCTAACTCTTACCAAATATTAATTTTCATACCAAACTGAACAGGTAAAACGTAAAAACTTTAAAATATAAGGATAAATTATAATTGCAATATAAATATTAAGTAATATTAATCACAATTATAAATATATCAATTAGACATATAAAATTTTAATTTATTACAAATATGTTTTATTAATTATTTTATTGTTCATGTTGTTGACATGGACCACCAGGTCATCAATCTTAATTTCAAGTCAACAGTTACGTGTATAATTAAAAGGAATAAAAATTGAAAATAACTTAATCTTAAATTAAACAAATAAAGTGTGAAAAATTAAAGTTATAGGAATTGTTTGTTTTGTGAGTGTGATTTTTGTGATTGTAAAAAAAAATAAAAACAAGTTATTAAATTGCATTTAATTTCAAATGAGGCCTCAAAAAGTTCAAACCACAGAAATAATCTATTTATAAAAATACAAATAAAAAATTACGTATATTATGAATATCCACGCAGGTTAATTATGAAAATATCAATTTTTTGTTTTCTTCTGTTTAAACAAAAGGCTGGCTACAACTGGTTATTCCATTATCGTGAGTGCCCATTCCCTGACTTTTGAAGTTGGAAACCCGCAGCCACCACTTGTAGTACTGATAAAGGTTACAGAACAAATGTGGTCAATATAATTTTCATATTATTTGATTGGATATCCTTTGAGAATATTGTTTATCCTATTTCTTATATTAATTCAAAGTTATTATTATTTTTTCTTTAAGACAATAAGCAATACTTTAATTATCTAATAAGAAGTTAAACTGACAAAAACTTTAAAGTTTAAAATGTTTAACCGGAATTAGACCATTGTAAAACCTATTAAAATTAAATAAAGCTAAAAAATTTGAAATATAATTAAAAGACAAAAAATTTATAATTTAATTAAAAAAGAGATTATTAAATGAAAATTAAATAATTTATAAAAATTGACTGATTAATGAATAAATTGATCAATTTTTAACAACAAAAATTATTAAAATAAATCAAAAAAATAAAATTATAGTTTGAATTGAAAAATCGATATATGTTTCCCATTATTCTCTTATTTAAAATCCAAAGAAGATTAAATAAGGAAGAAAGCGTAGGCACACACATCCATACAACTCACCTTCCATTTTTACATTTATTTATTAAATTAATATTCTTCGTACCAGCAAACAAACCGATTAAAACCTAAAAATAAATATTAAATACCACTTCCCACCACCAGCCCCTTGCATGAAGCATCCCCTTTCTCTTTCTCTTCCACATTTTCTCTCTCGAAGCTTATTTCATCTTTAGAATCCGAGAAAGAAGAAAGAATAACCAGCTTTGTGGAATCTGCATTTTCCGTTGCTTTTCTGGTCATTGGTTAGTTCTCCTTGTTCGGTTTCTTTTCATTATCTCTTGATTTTATGGGGATTGTTTCGAGAGGATTTTGATTGAATTATATGCAGATATACGTTCATTTTATCAATTTTCTATTTCCCAATTCCAAGAAATTCGATTTGATGAACGGTACAAATTGGGCGTTTTGGATTTTTGGCTTTTCGGTGGAATTGAATCAAAATTGAGTGCTTGGTAACTAACCGAGTCTTGACTCATTTTGTAAGCAAAATTTCTCGTTTCATGGTGGCGTAAGTTTTTTTTAAATAATAATTTTCTTAGTGGCTTACGTTGTGTTTGTGTCTCTCGTGTTCCTTAGTAATTCGTGGTGTTAGTAGACTTTCATTGCTTGACGCGAAGTGGGCCTCCGAGAGTATCGGATAAACCAACAATGTGCACGTCAATCACCCTCACCACGTTAACCCTAAAACAAAAGACAACATTTTTACTTTACTTTTGATTTCTCTTTTGCTTTTTCTAATCCTTCACGTGTTCAAGTTATATTTTATTGATATTTTTTCCCATTTTGAGGGCTTAACGTGGATTTGTCGGTTGATATTGGCAGGTACGCGGTTGTTTTCGCCTCAAGGAAGAAGCTTCCTGGTCGGTTGATCGGGCTGTCAAATTGGAGGGAGGTTTGACAGCCCGACTTTCTCTGGTACTAAATTCTTATAGCCTATGGAATATTCCTCCAACCTTTTCTTCCCTGTTTCTCGCGTGGAGCTTTATATTTTCCACGTTCCCTTTTATATTTGAAGAAACAAAAGCCAACCCGTTTCATATTCTTAGTCTTATGAATTGGTCATCTTTTGAAACTTGTTTTCATATTCATTGCAAGTGATTTTTTCCCCATCTGGTTCGTCACCGGATTTCCTATATCTATATTTATATCTTCTTATGATAGATTCTCTTCTTGTACCTCCACCATGGGTTCCTTGTCTGGAATCCTTCAACGACCTGTAGTTGCTGCTGCCGCAGTTACCGTTGCTTCTCTTTCTACAGACTTTTCTGAAAAACTACAGTCTCTTCGATCATCAGACGCCTGTTCCACCTCTGAACATTCGCATTCTTCATCGTCTAATTCGGTTCATGGACCACACTTTTCATGGGTTTCTCACATATCGGTTTCCCAGCTGGCAAATTTGTCATTCGTTACTAGAGTCCGTGTACCCGTTCCTGATGTCAATTTCCCATTTACTATAAGGAGCCTACGTTTTGCTACCACTCCTTTAGGTTCTTTTGTTGCTTCCTCGCCTCTTCTAATCAATTCATATCAGTCTGCAGAGTTGGCCAAAGGGCCAAATTCTATTACATTTAAGCATAATATTGCGGCTTCTTCACCAGATGTTTTGTACAGATGGCATCTACCTGAGCCAAATGCAATTGACGTTACTGGCGCCTCTAATTGTTCGTCGGAAAAGTCTAGGACTGTAGTGGTTTTACTAGGATGGCTAGGATCGAAGCAGAAACATCTAAAGAAATATGCTGAATGGTATACCTCAAGAGGGTTTCATGCCATTACCTTTACTTTTCCAATTGCCGAGATTCTTAGTTACCAAGTTGGTGGGAAAGCTGAGCAAGACATAGAATTGCTTGTAAACCATTTGGCTGATTGGATGGAAGAAGAGCACGGAAAGAAATTGGTTTTTCACACTTTCAGCAACACTGGATGGTTAACGTAAGTTTCCTCGCTATCTCTATCTCGCTGTATCTCTCCCTGGTACTCGAATAAATATTATTTAGACGCAGCGAGAACAGCAAGCTTTCTTACCTGTTTTTTGTAAGTAGATTGTACGTTGATGTGTGGTCCCATTTATGATTGTCACAGATATGGAGTTATATTGGAGAAGCTCCAGCAGCAGGATCCTTCTTTAGTGGGAAGTATCAAAGGTTGCATAGTGGATTCTGCACCTGTTGCTGCTCCTGACCCTCAGGTAATAACATAAAAATTATTAAGAAGGGTTAAGAAATTGTCTACTGGATCAATAACTTGTGCATAAAATATGTGTATTCATTGATTTGAAACTAATTGTTGGAAGGTAACTTGGAACATTATCCCCCATCTTCTCTCTTTCTTCTTTTCAAATTTATATTTCAACATTCCTATAATTAGGGATATCCAAAGACCAACATTGAATGTGATTAAACCATCTGAAGCGCCCCTTCCACATTTTCTTAGTTCTCACATAACTAGTCCAAGTTTTATGGTTGACAGCTGGCATAGAAATGTTTAAGTCTTAGATTTACCAGGTTTTTGATCCAGGCGTCATCTATATAGATTGATTCATTCAGGCATTGAGCTTTATGTGTCACTAGATCATTGATTCTGAACTTGCTTTCATTATTTGGCTAAGCTTTTATTTGAAAAATACCCTGTTGCCATGTAGCCAACATCTGCGGAATCTGACATGTAATGCACCATTTTACTATGAAGATAGTATTTGATGACTATTTTTGCTTTAATTGATAATGTTGTTGCTTATTATTGTTAGCTGATGATGTATAGTTTTCCCCCTTATTCTATCTTCTTCGGGCTTTCTAATTCTAATGACCGTAATGCCATTTGTTAGGTCTGGGCTTCAGGTTTCAGTGCTGCTTTTCTGAAAAAGAATAGTGTTGCTACAAAGGTGCATGTGAAATCAGTTGACTCCAATGTGGAACTATCTCTTGGCACCAGAACAACTGTGGAACCTAAACCTGCAGTAACTGAAGCAGCTTTGCTAGTCGTCCTTAAGAAGTTCTTTGAAGTCATATTGAATCTTCCTACTGTGAATAGGTAATGTATACTTAATGTTGATGGAGCAACACCAAAGCAAAACTTGGATAAATCCTTCATGTCGTTAGCATAATTGTTAGCGGTATTTTGATTTTTAACTGAAGATTACGTTTACACATTTCAGGCGGCTTTCTGATGTGCTAAACGTTTTATCATCAAGGCAACCAAGTTGTCCACAGCTATATATTTATAGCTCCGCTGATAGAGTCATTCCTGCTGGATCAGTAGAATCATTCATCAGTGAACAGCGGAAGGCTGGACTTGAGGTGAGGGCTTGCAACTTCGTGTCCACGCCTCATGTCGATCATTTTAGAAATGACCCAAAACTCTATACTACTCAGCTCAGTCAGTTTCTGGATGACTGCGTGCTTACTTGTTGCAAGAAATCTTAGACTGAAACCATTGAAGCAGCGAACTTTGACACTAACTAATTTACCTCAAGATTTTAATTGTATGCAGCTCATAGAGTTGTTTCATTCACTTACATGTTGAACACAAAGTGGAGGAGTAATAATTGTACCCAATTACACATATATTACTAGTACCTGACACAGTTGTAATTATACATTTTTATACATCTAAATGTTTATTTGCCATTGTCAAGACAACCGGTGGGTTGATCTTTGTTTTGTTGTATGTATGCAAGTTTTGTGCCCCTTCTTCCTTCAAGATTGTGTCGTATTGCAATCTATAGCAAATTATCCTTGGTAACTTTTTAAGATAATAGACATGAGATATTGAAGAATATCATTTCAACCATGTTTGTTAGGTCTGCAAACAAGCATCCTCAAATTTCTGCAGTTGCCTCTCAGCTATGGGATGTTAGCACTCTCGGTTAGTAATGACACTGTTCACGAGTAATATTATATAGCAAGATACTTTTACCATCAGACAATTGACATGATGCATGCTTCAATGTTAATGCACCCTTTAATTCAACTTAAACGAGCATATTCCATAAAACAAACATATCTCGCTGCAAATCCCATTTTCTAAGGAACAATTAGAAACGACTAGTGTCTGACTACACAGGATTTACAACAAAGAATCTCATCAGCAGTTCCGGTCATAGATCACAACAGACTACGCACAGACTTGTAACTCCCAACTACAAAAAGACTTGTCAAACAATATGCAATGAGCATACAAAATACATAGGTTGATACAAAAGAAGGAAATCAGTTTCAAAGGCATTAAATCCATTCTTTGGGATTCATGCAGGCATCCAACAACTTCCACTCTTCACTTCCCTCTTCAGGTTTCTGCATTGGAAGCAAGAAAACAATCTCCCACTGTTAGATCACCACTTTCCATACATTAATTTAGGATGAGTATTCTTGTGCAGTGTTATTGTGAACCTACATGGTCATATTCCCATCGTGCAGTTAATGGCAAAGAAACAAGAATGCTTTCAATTCGACCCCCTGTTTTCAGCCCAAATGTTGTGCCACGATCATACACCTTGCATTGAAAAAAGAAAAATGATAAGAGCCAGCGTATTTCAAAACCATAATGCCATGACTTATTAATGTATCATTTTGATTATTCAAAGATGACTGATCATTTTGTTACCAAGTTGAATTCCACATAGCGCCCCCGACGCAACTGCTGCCATGCTTTGTGCTTATCGTTAAAAGGCGTATCTTTCCTTCTCTCTATGATGGGAATGTATGCAGGTATCACAGAGTTTGCACACTCTACAATGCAACAAATTTTATGCATGCAGGCAAATTAGTAACCATTTGAACTTGGAGCTTTGCATGCAACCAAAAAGAAACACCAGTATCATGGAGCAAATACCAGTGGCAAATGAAAGAAGCATCTCCTGATCATAATCATTTAGATCATCGAAAAATATTCCTCCAAGTCCTCGTCTCTCACCTCGATGCTGCAAAAAGCATTAGAAGTCAACAGAGTTCCAAGATAAAATAGCTACAGATTTTGCACAACACCGGCAACATCAAGACAATCATTAAAGGATGGATTGAGTAAATCTTCGTTCAATCCACGATTCCCTTTCATAAAAAATGCTTGAAAAGTACATCTATACACTCTGGTTGGCATCAATGAGCAAACCTTTTCCTAGAAACAAGAAATCAACTCTTATGTAGATAAAATAACTTGTGAGTTTAGGAAAGGACATTTTAAGGTTTAATCCTGATTGAAGTTATCGGTAGATATGGTTCCCAAAGGAAAAAAGAAAAAAAGTCAGCATAGCAAGACCAAGTCCATTCTAAGCCATTTTAGATTGCTCAATCAGCCAAGTGTTCAGATAAGTTAGTTTAACAGTACCTCGTTTGGAATTTCACAAGTATATGTGTAGTTTAAATGTCAGAAAAACAATGTAACATGCTTAGTGGTCTGAAACCTAATCAGAATCCAGTTGAAACAAGAAGAAATGCTCAACCCAAAGAAGACTAACAAATGTATTTAATAAAATTAACAAGAAACTTGGTCAACCATGTCAACTCCAGTTACATACAAACTGTGTAGGGCATCAATTAGCTTTTGACAACTGATTGTTATCCCTCTTACGCTCATTTGTAATTGAACAATCATATTCAATGCCTTTGCAATGAAAACCATGAATAAATCAAAAGAAGAGACTGAGAAACACATAAATCATCAGCTGGCACAAGTTTTTTTTGCCCCTAAGATTGAGTTTTCTTCAGTTGAAATACCAGGTAAACATGCAAACAAATATATGTTGCCATGATATAATTCCAAATTGAAAATTTTAATGCATAGTCCTTTATGTGTAATACCATGTCTAACAAGAACACCATATCCATTCTTCCTTTGTTTCATTAATATTTTCTGGTACTGAATATAAAACATACCTTAATATAGAAATAGTCATCACACCATTTTTTAAACCGGGGATAAAAAGAAGAATCAAACTTGTCACAAGCTCGCTTTTGAATCTGCAAAACAAACAAATTTGGATTAGCAGGAGTAAATGATTTCACAATATTTTAAAGAAACCCACCAACGCACAGTAGTGCGAAAGCACTTTCAGACTTTTATTTTCATTTGTTCCCTACTAAACTAACCAAATGATTGTATAATGAACAAATCAAACGTTAGAAGCATGGAATTTTCTTTAACATATCAACTATCAGGAGAAATTCTTATAAAATGGTGATTTTATCCTCCATCACCCTACTCTCTCTCTGTTTGTGCTACACGACAATAAACAAAATCCATGTCTGAAATAAAGATATTATCAGCATTTACCGAATGGAAATGCTTCACATCATCCTCGAAGATGTAAGCAGGAGTGAAATCGGTCCCACCACCAAACCACCATTGCCTAGGCGCTCCAGGAGAATCTGGATATCACAGTGACAATAATTTACATTCAAATACTCCTTTTTCAAGTCATAGAAGCACAAATATGATTGAATGGAGTTAGTATGAGCATAACTTCTTTTAGAGATAATCTTTTATGATGTTACTCATTCTATGATGTAAGCAGCTAAAGGATTATATCCTTTCATATAGTAGCCATCCTAGAAAATAATAAAGTTTATATACTTGTTTAATAACTCTTACAAAGAAAGCTTAGATGGCCCTTTACAAATGTCAATGTTATCATTCATTAGAGTCACAAAGAAAAGACTAACAGATCAAAAGAACATAGCAAGCAATGATATATGTGTCTAGAGGATACAACATACACACTTGAGCAATAATATATGCGTTTAGAGGTCACAACATACACACTTGACTGGAAGAATCATTAACAAAAAGTTATACATCTTTTAAAGATGCTAGAGTACTAGTTTGAAGTTATTATTATAGACACAGTATCCTCGTTGCAGGTTTGGATGGTCAATTTAGCGCTAATATACATCTAAAGTCCAGCAGACAGGCAGGAAAACAAATATATGTTTCTATAAATAAAAATAGCTCATGTATCAATATTTATAAGCTAGCTTACGCTTCACAAGATGGCCGTGAAGAAAACACAACCAATAGTAGTAGTTCATAAATTGCGAGATCGAGTGAAAGTGTCAAGCTAGTCAATATCATATGAAATAATCATATGCCTTCTACATTGTAGCTTATAAGAAGTAAAAAGTGATTTGAAAATATACCTTTGGGAGCATCAGTCTCAAAGTACCTATAATTGAAATGCAACGTTGGTGCAAAAGGATTCTTAGGATGCAGCACCTAAGAAACAACATAAAGGGCAAACTTCTTATGATTGTTCACAATGTAAAAGACACTTAGGAAAATGAATAGTAAGAAAAAAGAAATTACAGAGCTGATCCCAGCTGCAAAGAAGGGGACGGGACCAGGCTTCTGATCGCCGGAAGCAGCCTTGGCAGCACGGTAAGCCTCAGGAGGCATAACACCGTAGACGACCGAGACATTAACACCAGCCTTCTCCCAAACGTCCCCGTCTTGTAAAACCCTGCTAATACCTCCACCACCACCAGGTCTTGACCAAACATCCTCCTTGAACTTAGACCCTTTATCAACTGCCTCAATGGCCTCACATACGCTATCCTGAACGTCTCTTATCGTCTTCTCAAACCTGGCCCTCACATCTCCGGCGCCATTTTCAGAGTCCTGACGGAGAAATGTTGGGGGTCGCTCCGTCTCCGGGGTCTCCTTCTCGATTGAAACGGCGGAGGCTGAAGTTCGCATCACAAGAGGCTTGTGTTTGACGGAAAAGAATTTGACGCTGCTTGGTAATGGGAATTTGGTGATGTGATCAGTGGAGGTTGAAGAATAGAAGAAACAACTGAGTGATGAGGAGGAGGAGGACGTAGAAGAAAGAAGTGGAGTAAGCATCCCCATTTGATGAAAAAAGAGAAACCCACTAATGTAAAGCTAAAAATGGATCAAACCCATGAATCAAGATTAGAAATTTAGAAGTGTAGAGATTGAATTTGGTGGCAGAAGAAGAGAGTTTTTGCGTGTGTATGGTGAGGTGAAGTTGTTTTATGTGTGAATGGGAGAAGGTTGGAGATAAGGCTGTGGGTAGCTGTATGTATTGACTCGCTTTTCACTACCCACCGTATTGAGTAATGGCCTAGCAGGGTCAGTTGGAGCAGGGTCTAAGTTTGACTTCCGATAACGGGAGGTAGTGGACCGCTCTGTTAGGGACTGATCAAGATTGTACCGTAATTCAATCCTCCAACGGTAGTCGGGCCTGCGACTGGGGACCTTTAAAGTTAGGGACTCAACCTTTTGGAGCAGAGTAATGGTGTGCTGTTGGCGTTGCTAGATTAGATCTGCAAACCAAAGTTGTACAGTAGCCCGTAGGATAGGATAGGACTATATCCGATAGCTTCATTTCTTGTATTTGTAAATCAACCAAAATGTTCATTAAGTAGAAGATGACTTCCTTGTTCAAAGCTGTGTGTATGTTCAGAAATGAAGCTTTGCATGATTATGTGCTTTAGTATGAGGTCAATGAGGTGGTAGCTTCATTTAAATGTTTTTATCCAAATACAATTCTCATTTATGTAATAAATCATAAATGATAAATCTTTCTCTTTTAAATGTCTGCCTCACATAAGAAGAACAATTGAACAGATAAACTAAATTTGAAAATTAATTAATTATAATCATTTATTCATTCATTATGTTTTTTAAAAATAAAAACTAAATAAAAAATTGTAATTTACTTCTAAACTAATGTTTATTTATTTATATATGTTTTTAATTGTTAAAATAATCTTATTATTTATAATTTCAATAATTTTACTTAAATTTTAGTTCATAAATAGCTATTTTTAAAATTAAAGAATATGGATTTATTTAATAATAAAATCGGTTTGTGACAAAAATTTAAAATCTAAACCCACATAAATAGCTATTACTAAAATTAAATAATATGGATTTAGTTAATAATAAAATTGGATCGTGACAAAAATAAAAAAAATCAAATCCCACATTTTGTGATTTTATAAATTATGAAAATAGAAAGAAAATAAAACTAAAAATATAAAGTAGCAACTCAATTGAAATAAATCTTTTACTAAATTTGAAAATAAAAATAAAAATAGAATAGAACCAAAGGATCATATTTACTTTTGAACACTCATTATTTTTAAAATTTTATAGTTAATTAATGAAGCAATTTCCTCTTTAAGCACTTCCCTCTCGTTAAAAGGATTCAATAAAGATTTATCTAACTATTTCATTTAAAAATTTAACATTGTTACATTTTTATTGAGTATAGAATTGTTGTAAATTTGAATTAAAATTTTAGAAATAATAAATATTGAAATGAATTAACACATTCTTTATATTTTAATAAACTTCAATATTCAACTCCAAATGAAGCTAAAAAACTTAAGTTTCAATTTTGTTAATCAATGCAAATAATAAGTTTGAAATTATAAAGTAATTAATGTAAGTACTTAGTTTTAATTTGTGTTTATAATTTTGAGAGTTTACATAAATAAATTATGCATAACATCAACGTAAATACCAAGTTTCGATAAGTTTGGGCAGAGAAGAAAGGAAGAATTTTAGAAGATAATAAAATATATTCTTATTCGCCTCCCCAATAAAGAGCAACCTACATTATTTAAATAGTTCTATACTTACAGTTGGATCTTACCTGCATTGAAAGGACCAAAATACAGAAGAAAGCTTAATCGAAGCCAAAATGCAATAAAATGTTGTCGATAAGGTTAGAACTTAAGGTAAACGTAGTCCCCTACTATAAAAGAAACTTCTCATCGACTTTGATCACCATGAAATTTCATTCTATTATGAGTTAGTAAGACATTAATTCATAGCTTGCATAAAATGGAATCACGATCTTTTCAGTACTCATTTTCGTTGGGGAATGGACTGATGTATTATAGCTAAATTCACCCCAAGTATCCATTCATATCATTTCTGCAGTTGGTCACCTACAAAGCATCTTAAGTACTTATCCAATATGTGATTCACCACTTCAATTTGCCTATTTGATTGAAGGTGATAACTTGAACTTATAAAAAGCTTACTTTCTTGTAGCTGAGACAATGCTTACCAAAAGGAATTGATAAATACCTTATCGTGGTCACTAACAATGGAGGTTGAAATTCCATGAAGATGAACAACATATGTTACAAATGCCTTGGCCATAGTGTTAGTAATAAAAGCATGCTTTAAAAGCTATAAAATGAGTATAT
>JAOSBK010000204.1:6978538-6991533 GCA_027568895.1 Erythroxylum shatona
GATCAACCACTAAACCCTGAAAACCATGTCACAACCTCCTAACTAGATGATCATTGCGTCCATAAAGAACTATACCCTTTGCATTTTCCACGTTAAACTCCTGCATGCTTGTCTACAACCCATTTTTAATCTACCTCCTGTAGTAATACTCATAGGAGTTATGTCCATTAAATCCACGTTCCCTTTTCAGGTCACTTTTTCATTTAAAAAATTATGCGTACTCCCACTATCATTTGGTGATTCCTCATAATTCTTAGTTATTATGTCTAGTCTTTTAGTCCCCATATTACTTCAAGTGAGATGTTGGGATTAAGGGGTGCTTTATCTTCTGGCTCTTTGCTTGTTGACTCCTCTTTGATGGCTTCATCGTCCTTCACCACATATAATTGAAATTGTTTCTTCTTGCAACAATGTCATAGGGAGTACTTCTCATCACACCAAAAGTATAAACCCTTGGCCTTGTTTTTATCAAACTCCTTACTGCTCGTTGTTCATGTCCCTTGTGAGTTTCTATAGTTGTTGGGCCTGTTGCTGCTCCTTTAGTTCCCCGACGTGGGTAATAATCTGACCTCTGAAAGGGGTTTGAATGGAGTTATTATTGTGTGGCTTGTCCCCTTGTATGTAGGTATCGCCCCTCCCATTATTGGTCCTCCAGATTTAGCTCCATTTTCTTAAGTACACTGGGATGCTAGCTACTACTATCGCTTCCTGCTTACGTGCAAGGGTGTATGTCTGATGGAGCATTTGAACATGTCTTCGTCAAATCCCTATTATAGCATTGTTAAGAATTCATCCCACTTCATTGCTTCCCCTTCCTTTCGAATTCCAAGCATGAGCTGGTACCACTCTTGTGCTACGCCTTCCATATATAGGAAGCTATCCTCATCCTTATTTCTTCAGGTGTGTGATCCATTATGAAAAGTTGTGCACATTAATAACTGTAGTTTATTACCCCCTGTTTCATTAAATATTGGGAATTTAATTTTGCTTACCGTTGTCAGTACAGTATAGTGTCGTCTATCTCCCCAGCTTTTCATGGTGACTTCAATATCTTCTCTGCCCATCTTTTGCATGAATTGTTGGAATATCGATTTGATGTCACCAATCTCTTTCTCATTTGGCATTTCGACTTCCAGGAGATTCTTTATGCTTTCTTCTAGGTGATGTACTACCATACCTCATGTACTTTCTGCCATTGGATCTCGCCAAGGGTTGTCTGCTCTGATGTCAAAGTTGTGAAAATTCTAACTCTCACATACTCTTCCTGTATCATGCTTCTGAACATCAACAATTTAGAGAGAGAGTAAAAAGAAAAATTCACTCGTGACCTTTTATTGATTCTATAATTATGTTACAACAGCTACTAATACTAGTATAAAAAGTTTTTGGATAAAGACGCATGTCTTCTCTTGTCATCGGATTGTTATAGTCGCTAGTGATACAATGCATATCTGGTTATTTATTGATACGTAACCTTTTCAACGTTGATTCCAGCTTCTTCTTCCTATCTATAACGTCTTGGTTAGTTGTTCATAACACTTTCCCTCTTTTAAGCCTGAAGGAATCATTTCTCCTTTAATGGAGGTCTTACAAACTGAGTCAACTTGCTGATCTTCATCCCTGTTCATTTTTTCATAAAGAAACGACCATTATTTCCTCAAATATAGCCCTAGGCTATGTTAAAATGGGAAAAAATAGGTTTAGAGAAAAATTTGCTTATTGCATATGACATTTCTATCTTCAAATTCTCCAGTGATGTGAATATGCTTACCTTTTTGGAGCTAGGGCCTTGGATTATTGCAGGCAAGTCTCTGCTTCTACAAAAACGGTGTCTAGGGATGAGTTTAGACAAGAGTTGTGTTGAGTTTATTCCATTGTGGGTTAATTTATGCAATATTCCATTAGAATATTGGACAATCTCTGGGTTGAGGTACCTGGCTAGTGCTTTAGGAAGATCACTTATTCTTAATTCCCAAACTACGAAGCTTGACAGAATTAGATGCGTAAGAGTATGTTTAGAGGTGAAAAGGGATGCTGCACTTTTGGACACAGTTCTTGGAGTATGGAGAGCTAATCACCTTCAAAATTCAACTTTCCTATACTTGAAAACCTTCTCAAGACCGCAAGCATTAGAAGCCTACTGGAAAATTGTTTAGAACTAGAGAATGTACAGAGCTAATAGGAATGTAGGAGGACACTATATTCCATTATAAGGAAAATCTAATTATTTAAGAAGTTCAGGTAGCTTCAAATGCTTTAATTCCAATGGAGAGAAGCTTTCAAGGGTCAAGGGACTGATATTATGGATGGTAAGGTCTCTACTTCTCTATGAAAAGGGACTAAATCCTTACCTATTGATACCAAACAAGTTAATAGCATTGAAAATTTAGAATTAGGAAATATCTATAATCCATTTGAGTCAGTTGAGTTAGATCAGAATCTCTAAGAGGATTTTCCCTCAAATCTTCACCATTAGAATTTGGGAACAAGTCTAGCCTATCTAATGAAGGCTTCACATTGGAATCTTCTGATGGTATTAAGAGGAAGTTAGAAAAGAAGCCTAGTAAGAGGAAGCTACAACTGGATACTTTCTTGCTATCTTAGCTTTATATCTTTTATAGTTTGAAAGACTCAATAGTCCTCTCAAACAACAAGCAGTTAAGGATTTTGTTTTCTAATTTTTTTTATTATATTAAGTATTTTGGAAACCATAATAAATAGGAATAAACTTAATGATATCTTGCTCCTATTGAGCGATAAGTGGAGGGTTTTTCAAATCTCTCAAACCATTATAATGGGTAGATTTTAGTAACCTACCAACCTTAATTAATTCAGGTGTCCTATTTATTCATGTCTGGTCAGATGAGTCACCTTTCATTTTTTTAGCTTAGTGCTCCTCACCTTCATAGTCTTTATCATTTATGTAGCAAATTTCTCTTTCCAAAGGACTCAACTATGGAATGAATTGAGGTTATTACATGTTGATATTCAAGTTCCTTAGCTACTGATTGGCAATTTAAATTTTATTTTATACCTTTATGAGGTGGAAGGTGGCAGGCAAAGTAAAAATTCTCTTACTGGAGAGCTTAGTCTAATTGTTGATCAATTGAGGGTCTCAGATTTAAATTGTATGGATTAGCTCTTCAAATGGAGCAATAAACAATATGGTAACTGGTTTTTCAAGAGAAAGTTGAATAGAGCTCTAGTAAATAACTTGTGGTTGAGTAATTTTCTAGTTAATTTGCTTATTTTAGAGCTCCCTTATGTTCTGATCACTCACATCTTGAGGTGCTTCACCTTGGAATATAACCTTTATTAAAGCCTCCTTTCACTTTAAGGAAAATGACTTTGAATTGGTACTGAGAACATGTTTAAAGAAGGAGGTTGTAGGTTACAAAGCCTTTAGCTAATACTTACGTTAAAAGCCATTTTGGAAGAGGTTAAAGCTATTAATAGAAGACTCTATCTTGTAGCAGGTTGCAATCTTGGTAATGGGCCGAATTAGGCTCATGCCTTTTATAATCAAACTCTTAAACTGATTAATTTTTTAATTTAAAATTAAAAATGATGTCATTTTATTTAAAAATTTTAAGACTTTCCGCTATAGCTACTCAAGCCTGAGCTCGGCCTGAAGCTTAATTAAGAAAAAAGATTCCTATTGACTTTGGGTTAGGTTAGGTAAAAAAATGTCATCTTGGTTGCAAATTAAAATTTCTAAGGAGACGTTAAAACTTTGGCAAGTTGAATGTTATAAAGACCCTTTAAATAATTGGCTGAGGGATCAATATCAATCTACTTTTAATGATTACTCTCATGCAATATCAATACACAATTCATTACTGAAGCAAAAGGTCAGGATCCTTGGGCTTAAGAATGGTGATACCAACACCACATTTTTTTATATCTCAACTTTGTCTTGTAGGAATCGGAACATAGTTAACTCCCTTTTTGATCATGATAGGAACATATGCATGGATTAGGAATCTATCAAAGCTCTCACATTTAATTATTTTAAATCCCTACCTGGTGAACCTAGCTAGTGTGAATCTTATATACAAGAGGTAAGGAATTTCACTGATATAGCTTAGGTGTTGTAATGTCATATTATTTAACCAGTCCTTTCTCCTCCATGAATATCAAGTCAACCCTCTTTAGCCTCAACCCCCATAAATCTCCTAATTTTGTTGGGTTCAATGCTCTATTTTTTCAAAACACCTGACATTTAACAGGTGACTTTGGTGGAAACAATAAGGAGTTCTTCAAGAGCAAGAACAAAACTTATATTTGCCTTATGCCTAAGAAGAATAATCCTAAGTCCTTATATGACTTCTGACCAGTTTTATGTTGTAACACCATTTATAAGGTGATTGCAAAACTGTTGGCTTAGAGATTGAAAACATAATTAAAGCCCCTTATTAACTTATGTTAGGGTGCTTTTGTACAAGGATTTATGATTAGTGATAGTATTATTCTTGCTCAAGAATTCTTTAAGGATTATAATATTAAAACTTCAATCAAGAGTTGTTCTCTAAAGATCAACTTTTACAAAGCTTTCAATGGATTAGATTAGAATTTCATCTTCAATAGCCTCTATGCTTTTGCTTTTCTAAAACTCCTTATAAAATGGATAAAAGCTTATATCTCTTCCACTTCATTTAGTGTTTTAGTTTATAACGAATCAACTCTTCTTTTTAATGGAGCTAAAGGATTAAGGCAAGGGATCCCTTATTCCTTACCTCTTCCATATGGCTATGAAAGTTCTCACCGAATTAATATCTCACAAGATTGAGACTTCAAATTCCTTCGACTTCCATTATAAATGTAAGCAATTTAGGATCTTTAACTTAGATTTTGTTGGTGACTTTTTTCTTTTTTATATAGAGCTGACTAGTATTCTCTTAAATTGTTAATGTCATCTTTAAATCTTTTTCCAAGATGTCAGGACTGAAACTTAATCCTGCTAAGAGCACTCTTTATATTTTTGCTACTGTGCAAAACATTTCCAAACTTAGTGCTATTGTAAGTTTTTATGTTAAGCTTCTTTCTAATACCTTGGCTTGCCTATCACTACCAAAAAGCCAACTTTCAGGGACTATCTCCCTTTCATAGAATTAGTTAAGAAGAGAATCCCTAGTTGGCAAAATCCCTCTCTCTCTTATTATGTTGTTCCAGTACAACTTATCTCCTTTGTACTCTCTAATTTGCATGTCCATTGGAGTTCTCAATTAATTTTTCCTAAGAAGATTATTAAGAAAGTAGGAAGTTTGTTAAAAAATTTCTTATGGTTTAGAGATGTTAACAACTCTGTTGGAGTAAAGTGAAGTGGTCTGACTTATGCTTTCCTACAAGTGTAGGGTTAGTTAGAGCTTGTGTTATGTTGGTTATATGGCTACTGTGTATTGTGGACTGTATGGATTTTGTATAACATGACTTGCTAAGCATTTGGCTTAGGCTAATATATAATTCTATATATATATATGTGTATATTGGTCATACTACGATCACAGTTGCAACTTTAATTCCTTACACGAAGGTGTCGGAAGATGATCAGAAACAGACCAAATTGACGAGTACATAAAAATGAATGACACCAATTTTCATGAGCCAACCACATGCATACTGGAATGATCAAAACATGTTCTTTGCAGCTTTTGGTTAATGAAAAGAGAGACCAGAACTGGGCTACTTCTATCACTAGGAACTAGTAACATTGTCCTACTGTACTCTGCCATTTAATAGCTGCTGGCTATACAGATGCATGCAGTTCCCTTCCCTATTGCTTATTCAGAACAAATGAATGAGTTGGGACTACTAGTGCTTACAAATATGCAAAACCTTATTCAGGCTTTAGACAACCTATAGACCAGGCATTACAACGACCAAATAGTGTTCTACCTTTTGTACATTTTAATTACCTTTGAGCGGTTGTTGAAGGCATATGATATGCCATAGGACCCATGTTCATTGATGCACCAGGAACAACCGCCCCAGGTACCACACCGGGCAATGCTCCAGAAATTGGAGCTCCAACTCCGTAAGTCATGTGAGCAGGTGCAGGAAGATTCACTGGAGTGCCAACGGCTGACATAAGTGGACCACCTACTGGTTGGCCAATTGTTGGGGAACCATAAACGCCAATGCCTGGTGGACCAGCTGGGTGTTGAGAGGTTTGTTTTGCTGTTTTGCCTGAAGAACCCCCGGCAGCAGAACCATTGGCTTGGCCAGTTATCGGTCCTTGTGGACTTAAGATATCCCCATTGTTAATGCTGGTTATATCATGAATGCTGGAACGCCTCCTGTCTTTGTTCATCGAGTTCAGACGAATAAAATATTTTTGTGCATGGCTAGCCACTTGGGTAGGTGTTCTTGTTACCACAAAGTTCCTAGATATACTTCGCCAATCACCTTTTCCATACTTCTCCAACCCAAGAAGAAATAATCTGTTTTCACAATAAAACATGAAGATCAATGCTACCAAGAAGTATCAGACTCAAAGGTTCAAGATCAAGCTTTATCCGTACCACAGAAAAGAAGTGAAAAAAATAATGACTACGAAACAAGAGGTGCAGGGGGGGAGAAGGTCCGATGACTAGGATGCGTTGGAGAAGCTAACATTTCATGAGTCTTATGAACTGTCAACTTTTAATTGATCTTAGATCCGAAAAATTCCAAATTTGTAAAACTGATAGGATCATTTCCATAAAGTTCTAATCACAATCACATTCTCACAGAAGTTTGAATGAAGGTCAAACACAGAAGCGGTGGTTTTTATAAAATGAAAGTTGTAAAGTATCATCTTGGCCATCACCAATGGAGACAACATCTGCAGTTGCAGCAATAAAAGCTTACAAAGGTGATGGCTCACAGTCCCATTCGCAACTCGACTCCTAGGCAGCATACCTCTGTGCGAAATAGAACACTAAAGCCAATTAAATCGTACAGTAGGACATACAATTTATACTTCCTGTAAAATAGTTATAGTTCATTTGTCCCAACTTCACACACGAAGCTCCTGAACTAGTCTCTACTAAAGCACTCCTACCAAACAAGAACACATAGGAGAAAATCTGGAATATGCAATGACATAACTTCTCAATTAGTGCTGAGTGTTGCATTAAAGCAAATAAAATTTAACCTTTCTGATGGAGCATCCCTGTCCAGAATTTTAATTATATATTGTTTAGCTTTGTTTAGGATAATTTACTATTTTGATTCTACAGTAGGGTGACGGCTTTAAAACAATTGGTGAGATAGTTGAATCCAATTATTAATTTAGGCTCACATCTGATATACAGATTATATAATTTGGAGACAAATAGAAGCTCGAGAAACATATTAATCTAAATGAATTTGAGATTTAAGCAAGGATTTTTGAAGAAGAGACATGTAGCTGCTGAGAACCATAATAGTAAGAGAAAACTACTTGCATGTGGAAGGTAAGGGATGACAAAGAAGAACTCCAGTCAAAGGTTTACTGTTAGATTGTTGGCCCCCCATTCTCTTGGTAGGTAATTTCTAATTAACAAACCAAGGCAAGGCGATGAGCAGGGTATGGAGGGCTACCTAGAATAGCACTGCCATTTAAGTACGGTCATTTGAATAATGTTGCTAGAGGTAATGGCGTGAAGGATAATTGGACTGGAAAGTTTAGAGGTCCCCTTGATTGACCGTTCAGTATTCAATTTCATTCAGAATGAGGAAATAGCAACCATCATATTAGAGAATGGTAGGAAGCCGGACAGTTAAACTAGAGAAGTAAAACTTGGAGAGGAATGGAATCAAAGATCTAAAAGAATGTGTTAAAGGAGATGTAGTTTTATCTACTATTACTAGATATTTGTAATGAATTTCCTTAAAATGGTGCATAATGAAGACAGTGGATCCACATAACACGTAAAGATCATCAATGAGTTGAAGGAAATAGACCATTCACAGTTCACACCACAGGGGATTTTGTGGTACACTCAGCAGCAAAACTGAGGTTATCAAACAAGGACATGGATCAGTTACAAAGTTCTAATTACGTCGAGTCTATCTGCGAAATAAATTATATTTTGCAAGTAACTATGATAGAAACCAAAATTCGACAAAAAACTAGATCTAACCATAAACCATCCATCCAGTGAATACCCACCCACCAAAACTTCCAGAAATGTGCCTCTATAAGCAGTTTTCATCTTTTTCACCAATATGAATTTTTATGTCTAAGAAGCCAGAGCTAATTAATAGGACTAATTGCAATCAAAACCGCTTCAGTAATACCATGGGACCTAAAATGGAGCCAAAGAGAGCCAGCATTTGATTTTGTTTAATTTCCAGGCTCTTGAACAGCTTATAAGCATACAAGATTCAAAGTAAAACGGCACACTAGGAATAATTCTCGAAAATAAGCTGAAGAGCAAGAAAATCAATTCACATGTTCAAAACATCTTTCAAAAGACTGGAGGCATAAACCATCTGTAGAACCAAAAAATGTAACAATGGAGAAACAACCTATCCATCTGATGGTAGGTGTACCATTAATAAGTAGCAAAGAACAACTATGATAGAGAAACTTGGAAGGAAATGCAGCTATTAAAAACCCAAAAACTGCTAACCCTAGTCCAATCAATAGAAAGACTAGTGAAAGCAGAGCTCCACTCAGTATATTGGTCCATTCATATAAATATCAATCTACTGGTCATCAGCAACACCGTCACTTGAGTCCAAAGTGATATCAGTTATTCTCTAGCAACTAATTCTTCATACATTAGGCATTTTTGAGAAAACAATCCGGTGATTTATGAAGCAGTTACTAAGTCACACAAAATCACAATATCAGCTATGTTTTTCCTAGCAATTAGATGAGAAAGTAGAATAAATCATACAACCATAACAGTGCCAAGTACCAACATCAGAACAAACTAGTTTTAAAGATTGCCAAACTAACAAAATCACTAAAAGAATCAAGATCCTCACTGAAATCAAATAAAGCATTGTAAATTTGCAGAATAATGTGGCCATGTGGTGCTTCTACGACGTCTTAATGCTAATTAGTAGACAAATTGCCCTTATCACAAGCTAAGACAGAAAAGGCAAAGATATAGAAAGTATGATGTACTAATTAAAACTCCCTTTTTAGATCGACAAAAGGCACGTGCAGTGACATTATTCATTTGTCGTATTCAAATTTGTTTACCGACTTCAGATCATCCCCAGTCCTGAGCTATTGAGGGTTTTGAACACTGATTAATTTGACCATAAATAAATTTGGCTGGAAGCTCTACAGAAGGTAACAAAAAGCTTTATCATGCTATGATCAATCAGAAAGTTGGTTTAGCTACAGCTCAGATTTCATAAAAGATGGTTATTGCAGAAGTAAACTACAAGATGGAGGAGCAGATTCAAGTGATTGCAAATGATGGGTGTGACAAAATGTAAAAGCAAGCGATCAGAAACAACAGATAAGAGGATACCTTACTCCTAAAAGTAAACAATCATCAAGAACACATGAGAATTTCAGATACTTTGCACGTACCACCAATTAACATAATATAGAACAATCAAGCAATAAAACAGTAAGTGCAATTATAAGTTACCTGTGCTCATCCTCTGTCCAAGCAATCCCTTTTCTGCGTTCTTGATCTGACCTTGAAGTCTTATTTCCATGGCTCGAGTCACCATTATGATGCCCTGAGTGGCCGCCCTTTGTACCAATTCCTTCATCACTGCCATGGCTAGTTGAACCTTCGGAATGATAGTTTGGCAGAGGCACACAGCCAGATTGAATCTGGTTAACATCGTCGACCAGAAGGTCATAGTGATGTTTGATCTCTTCTACAGTTTTCCCTGGTACATCAGATGCAATTTTATCCCAACGATCAGAAGCATCGTCAGGATAAGTTGCAAGGGCATTCTCAAATGCCTTATCTTGCTCTCTAGTCCACATAGAACTACAACCCACTTCGTCCACCATCGTCTAGTGCTGTTTCAATCCACCACAAAGAAAAGTCACTCACCCAAAAAAGACGTACCCAAATGCTCTGGGGTTTATGTGCTAATCCCTAAACTTTAGATTTTCCTGGTGATTCTTGAAAGTTGGATTTGAATTTGCTATCACCAGCAATTGGACCGACGTTAGACTTGAATTATTGAAAAGCAGGATGTGTCAGAGCTCTAGGAAAGCAAGAAGTGAGACGAAACAGACCCCAGAAAATGCCAAGAAAGCTGAATCAGAGATCATCTCCAATAAAATCCATCAAACCCAACTGGAATATGTGAAAATTTCAATGGTGATTTACTCCAGAATTCGGAGGATTGGACTCTTGTGTACTGCTGACCTATTGTTTAAATGAAAAGGCAACAAACTTTGAGTCAGACAATGATAAATATCTGAAACTCAGAGAAACAATAAATGACTGCTCAAAGCCCACAGGAAATATACTGCAGAAATTAATGCTGTGGCGGTGAATTTAATGGTGAAAATTGGTAATTAGGGTTTTGGAATTTGGATAGTGAGATATGAAAGAGACAATGGGGAAAACAAGCAAAGAAGAAAAACCCAGAAGACTACAAGAATCGAAAGCAGTACTTATAGCACCGTCCTAAATTCCAACAAGTACCATTCAGTGAAAAACCATTTCCCTATTTGATGTTTTAACAGCTGAGGCCCACCATGGTTGATCAAGCTACAATCTTTCACTTCATATAAAAACCTCAACTTGACAGCCTTTGCCATTTCCTATTTTGTTCTAACAATTAACCCTACAAATGAGATTACCATAACATATCAAGCACCATATGGAGCAGCTAATGTACCCAAATTCTTGAAACAGCAAGAAGCAGAAGTTCAAATCAAGAAAACGCCACAGCACCAACTAAATTACTCAAAAAAGCCATTTCTCAAATTTAGACCAAGATGAGATATAAACACTTAAAAAGGTTTTGGATTTTGAATGCTTACAGTAGAGGTTAAAACCACCACTTGGTGATTTCGGAGAATAGACAACAGTAACACCACGACCCTATTATAGCTCTTGTTTAACATTTAAGACAGTTGTGACTTCAATTTGTTCGATTTTCACTGTCAGAACCCAGTAACTGTCCAAGAAAACGTCATAAAGCAACAGCTTACCAACTCCTCGTAGCATTACAAGGATTTTGACACTTTAGCCAACACTCAAATGTTCACTTTGAAGAATTGTACTACAGGTTGACAAATTACAAAAGCAAGAAAGTGAAAACAACCCAACCTTGGCAGTGCAGTACTAATGCCACTCCCTGGTTTCATCTCCATGTCAATCTTTCTTTTTCTTTATTATCAAAACCTGAGAACTAACAAAAACTTAGTAAAGAATCGTATATACTTTTTAATACATAACTTAGTAAAGAATCGTATATACTTTTTAATACATCCAAATGCTAACAAAACCCACAAAATAAAAACACATTTTGGGAGTATCCAGAAATCAGATAAGCCCAAAACAAAAAAAATTATTACAATGAGTGAAATTTGCAAGGGCAGTTGTAGAAATTATGGATGATGTTGATGCGTTATCCCGACAAAAATCAAAAAAAGGAGGTGGCCTCTGAAGCAGGATGGGTCAATTGGTCCCATCTCCGGCAGCATCAACAACAACAGAACCAACAAAAGTAACAACTACTTGCATACACATAAGGACAGCTAGGATTGAAAAAGGCCCATCCTAAGCTGCCATACACTGGAATCTGCAATACCCATATATTATCTGACAAGATAATATAGACCCAGAGAGAGAAAAAAGAAAAGAGGAAAGAGTAAAAGCAGCACTAAAGTAAGACCTTTTGCCAAGAGAAAGAGAACGGCTTGGTTTTCCCTTTATCTCTTCTCATTTTCTTGCTATCCAAACAGACAGGGAACAAAATTGTTTGTCAGTATGCACAATCTTTTACGTACAAATGGGAATGATCACCATTCTCCTTTTTCCGATTCAAACAGAGTAATCATTGGTGGGTGTTTCTTCTTTTCTGTTTCCGATACTGTTACACTTAAACGAGTCAAATGACGGTTTTTATATATATTTGAGACAGACTTGTCACTGAAATCGGTGCTGATCTGAATTTTTTAATCAGATCGGCATCTCTTTTACTTTCTAGAGATGGCATTTTTAAATTTGCTGATACTGCTCTTCAAGTTCTTTTCTTAATCAAACACTCCAAGCTCTATTACATATTCCCTTGTTCATGTACATTATAAGTGAATTCTAAAAGATTATTGAAATTTGAAGATTTCCCATCTCTTTCACTGTCCCAAGAGAGCAAAAGCTTTAAACTTGAAGATTTGGCAACCTGATCAAGAAAAGGAAACGCTAACTACATTATTTGTAGATCTGACTTAACACACGTTAGAATTCAAAGTTTTTCTTTAATGGAAGAAATTGTACTCTCTGCTTTTTGGATAAAGTCTAGCAAGTGCGCAATTGCTCACTACTCGCATGTGCTTCAAGTTTCAAGCTATTTACAGTTTTACACACTTACGTAGCATTTAGTTGCTGTCTTCATGGAAGAGGACAGATGGTAAGAACACAAAAGTTTTATTTCTCGTAGTATTTGCTTGCTGTTCTCACTCATTTTTGTTCCGTCTTTAGAATACAAGGACATAAATTTTTTGTTCCTTTCAATACTGTGGTACAAGATTTCTTGTCCCAATGACAAAAACAAAATACATAAAAAAAATCACAAATACCCCTCCCCATATAAGCAATTTTTTATTCTTAATTATATCGTTAAACTTATCATTATCATCATCATCATCATAAATTTTAAATTTATTATTATTATTATTATTATTATTATTATTATTAATTTTAAACTTCTTATCATCATCGTCATCATCAATAATATTGTTATTATTATCATTAATTTATTATTATTATTATTAATTATTGTTATTATTATTATTAAATTTTCTACTTATTATTATTCTTTTTATTATTAATATTATTATTCTTATTAATTTTATTATACGAAATTAATTA
>JAOSBK010000204.1:7009285-7031277 GCA_027568895.1 Erythroxylum shatona
ATGCAAATTCATATTTGGAATAATCTCTTAATATCATGTTCAAATATTGTTATGTGATACCTCATGACTTTTATTTTATAATGTATTTTCTATCACTTAATTGTCATGAATCATTTACATGTGATTGTTAGGTGATTGCTATGAGTAGTTGTCATCTTACATTATTATTCCCTACTAAGCTATATGTTTAGCATGGTGGTTTTTCCTCCGTATAGATCATGATAAACAGGATTAAGGTTGGGACAACCGTGATGGCCAAAGAAGGACATGTAACCTTTTGGAAGATCTTATATTTAAACAATATGTTGTATTTATAAATATTAAGAAGGAATTTTGTAGTATATATGAATGACCTGTACTAGCCGTAACTTATGATGAGATTTTTTTTAATGTATGGATGTTATATGTGTAATTTGTGGCTTGTATAAACTATAATAAAATATGAGATGTGATATATGTTTGCCTTATCTCGAGAAGTTGTTAAATTGTCTAGGTCTGTTTTGGGTGCATCCGTATATCCTCCTAGGGGATATGAAAGTGTCACAATGATGATGTAGAGTGGTACTACCTTGGGGTAATTCACCAATAACTCTATTAGGAAAATTTTATGGCATGGGGAACTAAACGTAAGATGATATAAACTGATTTGGGGAAATTATATGCCTCCACATGCATCATATACACTATGGATAGCAATGAACGGAAGACTACAATAGTAGACAAACTTTCAAAATTTTTGACAATCCCTAACAGATGCTACCTTTGCGAGAAACAATGGATCATCTTTATTTCAACTGTGCATTTGCAAACAAAGCATGATATTCTATCATGTTGAGATGCATAATAGGAAATCCATAGAAAAATGGAGAGATACGATAGCATAGTGCATCAACAAAAACTATGGAACAAAAGAAGCCATATTCTTATACCAGGTGTTAAAGATTTGGGAGGAGCAAAACAATAGGATCTTCAGAAGCTTAGTGATCCCTTCGTCAACAATCTTCTTGAAGATAGCAAGGCTCATTTGAGCATCTACGGAGACAGAAGCATAGATGGTGGATTCTATTCCAACTACATTTATATCTTTCAAATGTTATAGGCTAGAACTAAGCCTTGTAAACATGTGCGAGAGAAGAAATGAAACAAACAATTGAAAAAGCTTGGATTGAGTCAAAATCAAGGAAGGAAGCTAACCCTTTGAAAAGGCTTCCATAAATGAATTCAACTTTTATAATCAAAAGGTTTTTAGAATCTTCCACATCGCATTGTTTATTGTTCATAACTTGGTATTGTCCTAGAAGCCAATTTCATGTTGATATTATGTATATATCATGTTGGGATATTTTTTTAGAGATTGCTGAATTTAGATTTGCTCAATGTGAACTTGTTATTTGATGCATTACTTATTTTTGTTAGACTAGGAGAAGCAAAGATGGTTCATTAAATAAGGTTGTTTTGGCATTCATTCTAGATTAATAATATAAGACGATGATGCGAAGTTAGGTGAAATATAAATTTATCCTTTCTACCCAAAGTTGAAATGGTTTCACTAAGTAATTATGGTAAAATTGGGTTAGAACTTATATTTTTATGCTTCGTAGTAATTAAGTGTCCTGCTATTAAGAATTGAGATGACAATGGGTCGGCTCCGTCAAATGTGTTAAAATTAAAATGTCAAACAATGTTTTTTTAAATGACTCTAAGCCCAGGCTGCTCAAGTCCAGGCCTACTTGAGGCCCAACTCTTCTTACTTAGAATAGTTGAGTCTCAGATCGGTCTGATATTAGAGAGTTTTGATTCGTTAATATTTGAAAAGATTAATTTACATGTGAGTTATATTTAAAATAATTTGAAATTTTTAATTAATATTTTAAATAATTTTGATTAATATTTTAAATTTGTATAAATTTTAAATATTAAAATCTTAAGATATTTATAAAAAGAAAAAAGAAAGAGGAAATAAAGGACAAACTAGGAATATGAAGAATTTGAAAAAAACGAAAGATAGAGATTAAGTTGTGCTTTCTTTTTTTTAGTTGTGGCTTGTACTTCAAGATCACGTGGCTTCCTTTTCTTTGACATCTCTGTCAAATTCTTCTTATCATGGGATTTGTACCCATGCCATGAGTCTGATTCGTCAAAGCTTCTTCGTTCCCTCTCCTTCCTTCCTATCTCCTCTTTGTTTTTCAACGTGTACATATCTTAAACCTCTCTGCGATTTCCTATACATATATACATGTACAAAATGTGTAGAAATGGTTATTGATCTGTAGCTTAGATTTCAGTTTCTCTGAATCTGTTCGTGTTGATTGTGCATGTTTAGATACAATAAAACAATGGGGAAAGCCTCCATTATCATATACACTGCCATTGCTGTCTTTGTCCTCTGCCTCATTTCGCACGCCCCCAAAAAACCCACTGCCAACCATCACCGACGTCTCAAGATCCGTTCCTCTTTCAACTTCTCTAACACAAACCCTCTCCACCACCCCCACACGCCCGTCCCTTTCGATCCTTTAGTCTCCGAAATCGAGCGCCGCCTCGAGGACAAGCGGTGGGAAAGACAGCACTTTGTGAATAACCTTCCGGAGCTCTTCAATAGCTCCTCTGATTCCGCCCCTGGTCATGAGTCCCAGCCCGAATGGGAAGATTTTATGGACTCTGAGGATTACTTGAACGATGAGGGGAAATTTAATGTCACCAATAGGTTTGATCTGCTCCAAATCTCTATATTTGTTTATGGCAAATTACGAGGTTTTATGAATTCTTTGATGGATAATGGGTTGGTTCCCATTTTATAGACAAAAGCTTTTGTGTATGCGGGAAGTTATATCTGGTAGTAAAAATGCTTTTTTTTTCTTTTAACGGCTGTTTTTGAGTTACAATCCTGGCTAAGTGAGAAAGTTCACTAATTGGTACTATCAGTTCTGGCCAGTCCTTGTAGGGGGAGCCCGTGTAAAGACTGGTACTGATGATAGTGGGTTTTCATTCCTCTCTCTGTGATGGATGTGCTTGTTTGCCCTCTATGTAGCAGGTGATAATTGCTGTCTTTGCATAAGTTGAGGTAATATAGATTCAGTATGATATTATTCGCCCGTTTCGTTGTGCGTGGCCGGCCACCTGCCCAAGTTTGTAACTTGAACGTGTATGCACATCAGTCTGATGACCCGTGTCAAATAACATATATTTGCATCATTGGTCCAAGTTTTAAAACAATTAACTGTTTGATATAGCTCTATTTTACTTATCATAGTACTTAAAGACTTTTCGTTATAATTTCTGGGATTTTCAAGATGTGGAATTTTTTGGCAGCCTTTTCTTGCTTTTTCCAAAGATTGATGTTGATCCATCCGATGGTTATGTGGATGAGTATGAGTTGACAGAGTGGAACTTGCGTCAGGCCTTGAGGGAAGTCTTGCATAAGACTCGGAGAGAGATGGAAATTCATGATAAAAATCATGACGGGTTTATTTCATTTTCTGAGTATGGGCCTCCCAATTGGGTTCAGAATTCAGGTCAGTATTGATGTTTAAGTATAGTTCGTATTTACTTTTGAGGTTGATATTGGAGTACTTGGTAACTTTGAGAACACGGGCTGTTACTTTCTCGTACATGCTTTTTTAGCTCAAAATTTTGTTTTTCATTCTGTTATAACACCAAATTATCCTTTTATATCATAAAACCATTTTTTTCCATTCGGTAGTTAATCTTTCTTGTGGAACTTATATCACCAGTTTTTCCATCTTCGCAAACTTGAGTCTTGACAGTTTTAGAGCTGCTTTGTCATTTTCTTTTCTTTTTTTTCAGTGGGTTCTTGTCTACCATATATGTAGCAGCTTTTAGTTTTTTTTTTTTTTGGTTGGTTGCGCAATTTAGAATTGTATGCTTGATGATCTCTCTTTCATGATTCACAATGGATGGACTTTTCTATTCTTCTCCACCTTGATGAACTTCTGCTATAAGTTTCTTTTCCAATTTAATATTTTCAATTGAAAACTATTGAAGTTGATTGTTATCTTTTGCTGTAGTCTAGGGAGGGTTAAAGTCTTGGATGGCATAAATAGCTAAAGAACAATGTGATTAAGAAAAAAAGAAAACCATGAGATTAGAAGATAGTGTAATAGTTAATGTGGAGTATACCTTAGAGTAAGTGTCACAGGTGTGTATGAAACAAAGTCTAGTTTGTTTGTTGCTGTAAAAAGCCAGAAAGGGCAGTTTTTAGTAACTGAAAGAACATCAGTTATTTGTTGATGGTCAGCATGCTTCAGAGATTGTCGCAATATTGAATGAAAGGTATTATACCGAGATTTTTTAATAGAGATTATAATGACATTTACGAGATTTCCAAGGAGAGGTTGATCAACAGTTGGAGATATATGGTTTGTGTTTTATATTATGGAGATCTCAAATGATTTTCTAGTCATTATTTTGTAGATGTGATTTTAATTGGCGACTATTGAACATATGGCATAAGCATTATCTTGTATGTACTGGATCTGAGATCTTTCTTCACGAGGATACTTTGTTTATCATCTTGTTCTGTAATGTGATTGGTGTAGCTTTGCCATCTCAATTGCATCTTTCATTAAATTGACTGGCAAGATCAACATTACGTGCCATCACCAAATCGGTTCTCACAATGATCCTTGTTTAAGATCCCTGTGAACATGTTGAAGTATGTGATTTTATCTTGCATGTCACATGAACTTTTATATGTAGTTACAGGATCTCTGTGCCACCACAGGTTTTAAGTTGCCTACATGTACAGCCCTGTGCCAATATGTGCTTAGTTATCTAGGCTAGATCTCTATTGGTTTTTTAGGTCAATGTGCAAACTGTACTAGAATTGATGCAAGGAAAAGGGTTTCTGGTGAAACTATGATGATAAATGCCTGTCTGGACGTCTGTTTGATCGTATACTAATGTATAATTTTGTCAAGGTTACATGAGAACGGGACCTTTTTCTCTTTTTTTGTTATTATTTACTTTTCTATTAGTAAACTTTGATAATGTCAGAAAACCATTCATTTCTTTGATGACACCGGTGTTACTTACTATCATTGTGATATTTCATGCGATCCTTTAAACTGATTCTTTTTACTTCATAATGTTAGATCCAAATGCTTTTGGCTATGAAATGGGCTGGTGGAAAGAAGAACATTTCAATGCATCAGATACTGATGGAGATGGCCTCTTGAACATAACGGAGTTTAATGAGTAAGTTTCAATTTGATTACCAATTTTCTCATAAATTATGTATCTTAAGAAACTGTTTATTGTTTAGGTTCTCTTACTGGACTATATCATGCTTATTGTAATGTATGATGCTTTAGATTTCTGCATCCAGCTGACAGCAAGAATCCAAAGCTCATTGAGTGGTTGTGCAAGGAGGAAATGAGGTACATAGATCACTTTTTGTTTTACATTTGTATTTATCTTTGTAACCTAAATTGTCCAAATGATTGTTGGATATTAACTTTTGTGGGGAAGGGGTCTCTCATAATGTTGGATATATCTAGTGAAAGTCCTTAACTTGCATGATGCTGAACACATGATAGGATGAAATTTGAGGGAACAAGGGACGAGATTAAAAATTGAAAGGATGCAGTGGAGAAGATAAGGAAAGTAGAGATTACAAGATTATAAATTTTTAGGAGAACACTAACTTCTCAATTCAGTCCATTAATCAAGTGGATTTGAGTTAAATAAAGATTATCTTCCTTAGATGCTGCCAACCAAAAACTGAAAATAGGAAAATGGTCCTAGTTCAATAAAACTACCAAATATAATCCAGTTACTATTAAGGGTCCTTATGGATGTTAATGTTAATTGTTAACTGGGGAGTGGGAATGAGGTAAAAAGATTGTAACGTCTTTTGATTCTTGTGATGTTCCTCTTATTCTCTATCACTCCTGGACCTCCTGTCAAAAAAGGAAAAGAAGGTGGGCTGGTGGGGAGAAGATAACAGAGCATCGATAAGAAAAAAAAAAAATCAAAAGATCAAGGACAGTCCCTTTTGTTTATATAGCTACCCTTCAGCTGTGTATCTGGTTCCCCCATTCTGGCAATGCATTTTAGTCAAGTATCTTGAAGCCTTTAATTGGGGTTGGTGCAATTCCTCAAGTGATTGACATCAAAATTTGACCGATGGATTCAGCGTTATTTTCTCAATTTGTTTTTACCCTCTTAGCAAAAACAATAAACATGTTCCAGGGTAGTATACCTTAAGATCTAGAACCGATGGATTCAGTATTATTTTCTCAATTTGTTTTACCCTCTTAGCAAAACCAATAAACATGTTCCAGGATTGTATGCCTTAAGATCTAGATCACTCAAATGACTTATCACTTTTAAGCGTGCATAACAGGAACAGCCACTTATTTTTTGACCATCTAGCTTATGAACATTATTGATGGAAATAGCCATAGGCTTTCTTTATAAGCTATCAAATGTTTGGCCAATCTTTCTAAAGTTCTTATTCTATCACAAGCTTACATCTGTTCAAAATGTGGAAATATTTGGAATGGATGTCTGAAGCTGATTTCTTTCCACCTTGTCAACCATTTGTTCCATGCTAAATTGAAGAATACAAACGTATTTGAGGCATTTTTAAATTACCCAATTAGAAAAAATGTCAAGACCCACTTAGAAAAAATATCAAGATGTTTTTTCATCACCTGATCTATTCTGGCCAGGTGAATTCTTGAGCAATGTCTGTGATGAAGAAAATTTGCTTATTCAGAACATAACTCTCGTTCGCATAAGCCTGAAGTCAAAGAAAAATGCTGCTCTGTATCTTGGTTATGTTTTTCTTTGATTTATCTTCTTGTTTTATTGTAGTTCTACATTTTGATATGTATTCCTTGAACAGCCCGAGTAACAGTTGCCTTTTTCTTTCTTCTCTAATAGGGAAAGGGATTCAGATAGAGATGGGAAGCTTAACTTTAACGAATTTTATCGTGGACTCTTTGACTTAGTTAAGAATTATGATGATGAAAGTCATGATACTTCTGAATCTGATGGTCCCTCAGAAGCCCCAGCTAAGATGACTTTTTCTCAGCTAGACAAAGATGGTGACCGGTAGTTGTTTAGAGCTTATAGATAAGATTTGATTGTTCTGTTGATGAGATTGCATTTCAGATAGATAACGTAACCTTGCCTTGCTGTGCACAGATACCTGAATGACACAGAATTACAACCCATAATTGGAAAGCTTCATCCATCAGAGCGTTACTATGCAAAACAACAAGCAGATTACATCATTTCACAGGTATTCTTTTGAGTGCAGTGAAGTGCTATTTCACATTAACAAAAGTTATTACATTTGTATGTACATGGATATGCACCCAAGGATAGCTAATATATGAAGCACTTTTTCTCATTGTCTAAATCCTGGTGAGTGCAAAGCGCTGCATCAATGTAAAAACTTCCCTCAGCTACCATCTTAGTCAACTCGTTTTTACAGAATTGTACATATCCAGAACAACATTGTTTTATAAACTAAAGAAATTTTCTTCGTACTATGGGAGTTAGCTGTGGCTCATTGTCTTCCATATATAAAATAGTGTTGCTAAACTTGGTTTGGTACAATTTGGTGGAGTTGCACCAAATAGAATGTCGATCTAAATAATTATTGGGACTGATACATCTTGATGGTTCTCTGTACTGTTTACATGCATTACCATATTCTATATGTATATCCGGACTCATGGGAGTAAAAGTTAAAACTCTGATGACATAAATTGGTTATGGTTGCATAATCTCATTGGAAGGGGATGAAAAGCAAAGCCTACTGTTTGAACTGGCATTTTCTCTTGTTAAGTGATTGCCACAGCACAGAGCTTTAGGCTAAAAGTAAGGAATAATATCCATTATCAAACTTTTGAACCTGAGACCTGCAAGGTGAATTTGGTGTTTGTCTATGGTTGGAGATGATTGAGAAAACAAGAACATAATTTGATCTGCATTACAAGGTGCCAATTTGCTTTTCAAATTGTCTCAGAAGTCCCATCGTAATTTGTGTCTCCAAGCTGAGCCTGGGTGTTCTATTTCGTTACTCCACACAAGTTGCTAGAGCTCTACTTCATGGATGGCTTAAATTATTGTCTAAAATCGTATGCAGGCAGACACAGATAAAGATGGACGCCTATCATTGTATGAGATGATTGAGAGCCCGTATGTATTTTACAGTGCAATATTCAATGAAGAGGATGACGGTGATGACCAGGGCTTCCACGATGAGTTCCGTTAATTTCAACAAGGTAATGGCAATCCTACCTTGTAGTTTGGCAAGATTGACAATTTGTTATGGTAAAACAGAATTAACACGAATTTGAGGTAGAATTTAAGGGATTTTAGTATATTTAGGAATATATTCTTACAAATTTCATGAGGGATTATGCTTCAAAAGGATTAGGCATTCTTGTTTAGTTCGTATGCAATTGTCTAGCTGTACATCTGTATCCCTACTTAAACGATTGTACATGGTTAAATCATGGAACCACAAGTTCAAACTTCATACTTTCTTATGCTTACAGCCATTCTATCGGTTACTCAACCGCTGCACTGTTACTGAAAAATCAATTCATTTGTTGGAACGAGATTATCATGTGACAAAGAAGTAATGGATGATTGATTGAAGGGCAGTGGAAATTTTGAGGGGCCTCGAGATTTGTGAGGTAGTCAAAGGTAATCGACGCCGGACATACGACAATCGACTGAATGCTTCAAAAGCAAATCATGACAACTCAACCAGAGGTTGAATTGGAGCAAAATCTAAATATTAAACATTGTAAATTCAAATCGCCCACTATTTGTAGCCCTAAAATCTTGTCCCCGTTTTTTTGTGCCTATCCTGTCCCTTTAAATTTAAGACATCTATTTATGTGAGGCCCATATAAATGGATGGCTTAGATCTAATGGGACAAGGTAGATACACAAAAACAGGGACAGAATATCTATAAATGTATAGTAGCTGAGAATTTCAACGATCCTAGGATGACTTGGTTCTAATAGGGCAGGGTAGATACATAAAAACGGGGATAGAAGATCACATCTATTTGCAGGGATATCCATAAATGTACGGTAGCTGAGAATTCCAACGATCCTTGGTCTTTGGATTTTCATAAATATCTGTAAATCAGATCAGGTTTCACCAAATCTAGCAAGAATGACTAATTACATTTTAACTAAACTAATCTTTGATTGGTAGCTTACCTTATAGGGTATCTTGACTTTCCATAAACAATAAGAGCATAATATCAAAGGCATTCCTACTTTTCATCCGTACAAATCTCCAAGAGAAACCACAAAACTTCAACTACAAAATCAAATGAATACTGCGGCTAAGACTGTCTGAGCATCTCATTCTGCCCCACAAATAATGTTTGCTGGATAAGGGTACAAGCAGAGATCTTTTGATGTTCAAGCTAAAGGTAAAGTTTGACCCAAAAGAATTGTGGGGTAGCTAGCAACAAGCTTATGGCCAACTTGATGGCAACACCTCCAGGCTTCACCTCAATTACCCCACTGTTAACCCAAATCCAAATTTGTAGTCTTTCTTCCTATGGTCTAACTGCAAAACATAAATGCACAACTATTTATCAACCAGACCAAAAGGATGGACAAGAACAAAAAGGTTAACTGGATGAATACTGCTGCCAAAAAGAAAAAAAAAAAGAAAATTCCAAACCATGTGAGCAGAAGTCCACTAATACGATGTGGTACTTCTTTTTAATGAGAAGGAAAGAAAAGGGGCAAAAACTAGCATGATTTTTATGATTCCATGCTGAGTGACAAATGCAATGCAATCCTTGGTTATGCCAACTACTACCTCAAGATGGCACCAAAAGAACACAACTTAAAATCGAAGGAGCATGAGAGCCAATTCAGGCTAATAGAGATGGGCAAAAGTAACCACTTACTTCTGCAGAGAGGATGAACATGAGGCCCATACTTAGGCGTTCCTCCAGGAAAGCTGATACACAGCCATTGGAATCAATCTTTCCTCTTAGACGAGCCTGAAACAGTCTCAAGGAGTTAGCATTTTTCTAGATTATCTTACGACAATTCTAGTGTTTAAGATCCTAAAATGCAGATTAGCCAAAATTAGCACTTGTGGATATGATGATTCAACTGATTTGGCAAACCACTAGTGAACTATTTGGGGATATTTTGGGTACAAGTAGTGTATGGATCAAATAAACAAAGCAGTAGCCTCAGCACAAAGGAAATGATAATGATTGCTCAACAAAAGCAAACCTAATTTCATCAAGTATGCACAACAACTCGGCAAACAGTCACCGCCCTATATAACTTGACTCAACAGCAAAGTAAGTATTTTCCGACACATCTGACTCAAACATAAGGGTCCACTAGCACAACATGCAAAGAAATACAACTGCTGACTGGGATAGGTATTGGTGATTGTACAGGAAAAGAAATGTCAAGTTAATCCCTAGCTATATTTTTGGTTGTTCCCTCCACTTCTGAACAGTCTTGTGATAACAAACTAGAACTGCTTTATGGATGAAATTATGTTATAACTTCAATTTTAAATAATTGACCACGCCCTCATAGTGCGATAAAGTCGGAAATTTGTCAATTCTCTACCAGGGAGCGATATACTTTATCTATAGTTGGGCTGCAACCCTGTGGTGCTCTTGTGAAAAGAGGTTTTTATACATAAGTGGGAAAGACAAAACAAAGAACAAAAAAAGAAGATGCATAGTTAACATAAAGAAAGTAAAAGACCAAAACTAATGGAAGAGACTCTGTTCTACTAACTGAACAACAAGACCACCATCTAGTCGCCTAAAAGTTTGCAGTTATACGGAGTACACTGGATTATAAAATTAGCTGTTATAGCAAGAATACGCAGGATTATACAATTAGCTGTTATGAAAATTTTCTAGGGCGAAGGCTTCCCTTGCAGTACTTAAATACAATGTAAAAAATGCAAATTAGTAGTGAACGATGAAACACTGAAACTATTTTTTAAAACAGACTATTTAAGGAAACAATTTTCAAAGAGAAATATATATAAAAATCAAACACATCAAAAATTGGAGCAGACTGAATCTTATTGACTATTTAAGTAGACTTGCGTCTTCTTATGGTTACTAAATGATTTTCAAAGAGAAATATATATAAAAATCAAACACGTCAAAAATTGGATGAGGCAATCTTATTGACTATTTTAAGTAGACTGAATCTTATTGAGTATTTAAGTAGACAGAATCTTATTGATTATTTAAGTAGACTTGAATCTTCTTAAGGTTACTAACTGCTAAATTGGTGAATGTAAGCATGCTCTCAAATTTATGCTTCATATAACAGCAGAACATGTATCACAGAACTTACTTGTCTTAGGATATAATCATATCCAACACTTGATGTCACATCTTTTGACATGTAGTTGTACATTAAATCTGTAGCCAGTGACACCTTAAGAGAACAAAGTAGGATTAGAATAGAGATTACTAACTGAGTTAGCTCAAGAAACTTGACTACCTTCTGAGAAAGCTTCTGAACATAACTCAAAGCAACCATTCCAGTGCTAGCAACTTGCCCTGTGGCTACCTGCAGGTAAGTAGTTTTTCAAGTGAAAGCAAAAGATGCTGGATAGAACGGAAGATGTTTGTGAATGGGAACTACTTTCTACCAAGGAGAAGGTAGTAGCATGTGTTGTCACCCATTAACAAAGATCAACGCCAGAAATTAGCAAGGAGAAAAATAGATAGTCATGGCATGTCCAGATGAATTAAAGGGATGTAGTTTTAGTTTACAGAACTATGTTGCTAAGAATTCATCTAGCTATTTGCCAATTATCAGTTCTAACAACCACAACTGCAGCAAAACTAGAATTCCTTCATTGAGATATTCAAATTGACAAGTATATGGTCAAAAGAATACAAGCAACTCTATGAATTTAAAAGAATGAAGTTCTTAATCAGCATCTAGTTCCTATCTGCCTCAGGTCTCATGTCTATCAAGTCGGAACAATTTCCCTAAGTATTTCCATACTTTGGAAACCACATTTTCCTAATGCTTCTTCAAGGGCAAATGCAAGCAATTAAGGCCCAGTAGGGAATTTTGATGAGGGAAACATAGAGACACACACTAAACTTTTTCAAAGAAACAACAGCCAAGTATAAGTAATAGATTATTGTAAGATTAATAACAGACTATTTGTTGTGCTATGATATAAAGGATTCAAGCCAAGCTAAAATACCAGCTCATCTGTCTCGTATCGAGCAGCATATCCAATACCAGACTTGCGATGCTGACCAGCCCAAAATAATTCTCCACCCAAAGACAAACGAGGAGTCACACTCTGCATCAAGAAGATTTAGATTTATTGTCAACAATGAGAAAGAGACATCTTATATGTTCAACTGCCAGTTCATGAGAGAGAGAGAGAAGCAAAAGAAAAATTTTCACAGTAATTAAAAAATAAACAACTTAGATTAATGACTGAAAATCAAATGGGAGTTTTATCTCTCCCTATTGGAATTCAACCACCAACCTCCACATCTGATCTCCAAAGATAAAATTAGTGTAGATTATGCATATACAAGCTCTTCTACATACTATGTTTGTGATTAATCTGTTCAATAGAATTGACCAGAAATTTCAAGCACTTGGAATTACAACATTATATTTATAATTTCATAATTTAAAAAATAAAACACTGGCAAAATGAATCTACATTACTTGCTTACACTGAACAAACTTTGCCTACGTTGCATCCACAATCATCTTAGGTTCAGCATGTCCCCAAACAGTACATTACACCATACAACAATCAACATCTCTTAGCATTTTGCCTTGTGTAGCAATTCACCAAATAATAAGAGAATTTCTAGGCTTCTTCCAAATTTGATTATCTTATGTATTCTGGTTAATTTACTTTGATGTTCATATGCTTCAACGTCCAAATGACTTGTAAAACCCTCACCAGCATGGTTTAATTCCCCTGAAACATTAACATCACTAAAGTTTCCAGGTTAAACCTTTCTTAATCCCCTTATTCCTGGTTAAAATGTTTATTATCTTCATCTTCGATACCCTTAATTCAAATACTCGCTCTTACCCTTCATTCAAATATTGGCTCTACTTATCTCTTACCCAGGACAACTGGAAAAGAGTCCTCTCTCCCAAGATTATCCAGCCCAAGCTCCAAAGGTTTTCCTGTTCTACTGGCCTTAGATTTTAATTCCTCACTGGCAGCTTAGCAGTTCATCTGCATCTCCATTTTACTTCATATCAAGCTTCTTTCTCATACTCATGTGGTCTTAACTTAATTAACTTCAGTGTATCATCCTTTCACCAACTGACCACCATTAGTGCTAGAAAGGCAGCCTTATGGTTAGCCATGCTCAAATTTTCAGCAACATTGTCCAGGTACATATTTACATCTCCATTTGAACGACATCCACATTTTTATCATGGTCCAAAGCTTACCATTTTAGTAAATTATATTGAACACCAATCTACATGTCCAACATCTTTCATTCTAACACAGCTCGAGGTGCAGTCTTTGAAGGACTCTTGATCAATTTTTTTTCATAATGAAGACGCTTAATCGACTGCTGTTGTGTCTGCTTCCACAGATCAAAGAAGAAAATGCTTTATAAGTAACCATGTCTAATCATAAATCAAAGCAAACTCCAAACCAGCTTCTGCACTTCTTTATTATCATTAAAAATTTCATGGCCCTCATTCAAATTCCCGAAATCATCCACGAGGCTTCCTATTTCTCTAGTTAACTAACATCATTTTCCAATCATGAATAACTTCCATAAATTAAGCCATGTACTTTACCAGAAATATTTGCTGTTTCACACTGGGGTGCAAAAGCAAGCAACAAATTTGATATAAACACTTCATTTCTCTACATTAGTGCCATAATCACACACCAGATCAAAAATTTTACTACTGAAATATTTTATAGGGATGAGGGAAGTATCAGCCCTGCAACTTTTCAAATCACTATAAATAAGTTCTAATTGTTTTACTTTGACAATAAAGTACCAAAGCTATAAAAAAAGACAAAAGTTCACTAGCATGTCCAACAGACAAAACAACAAGGTGATACATCCAAAACTCATGATTTATACGCCTGGACCTTAAAAGAATAACTACCTATAATCTATTTATTTAAATATTCCCTCAAGGTCAAAATGTTGCGCAAGGGTCTTAAATATGCCAGTTAGCAGCCTACTAAATCCCTCTGCACTAGTCAACCTTTAAGAAAACTTCATTCAAGGAAAAACAGAATTTCTAATTTCTTACTAATTTTTCTTTCATAATTAGTTCTACAACTGACTTGTAAATAGTAGGACAACGACTACTACATAAAAATCTGAACAGTTTAGGACTTAAAGTCATTATAAGCATTTAAAATTCAACATAAATGACTTAAAGCCATTGTAAGAATGTAAAATTCAACATAAATGAATTATAATTAACAGCATATACTTCTAAACTTCTATGAAATTGAACTGTAAGAAGGACAAAATTTCCTGGGTTAAGTTAGGCATATACCTGAATGTAGCTCGCTCCAAATAAAGCACCATTACCAAGCTGCAGCTGAGTCCTGTAGTCTTTACCCTGCTTGTTGGAAAAGAATGTCAACACGGTAGAAAAATTTTTCAAAAAGAAAAGATATTAATAACTATGCAAGAAATGACCCAGCTTAGTGGAGCTAAGAATCTCGATGTATAAATTACTAAAACATCATGAAGTTATTAATGAAGAAAAAAAGAATAGTTTAATTTTCCTTGTTAGAAAACAAAAATGTTCCCATTTTATTTGCCTTTATTAGGCTGAGATTTTAAGTCTATTAAGGACCAAAGAGAATCCTTATTAAATACGATTTTATTCTTATTGAAAATTTAGTAGATTTTTTCATTTCATAGGACTTGAGATTTCAAGAGTTTTTTTTTTTTTCTCTCTAAGAGAGATTCTTATATCTTTAGGAGTGATCCCTAAACTTTAGATGCGATTTCTAGAACCCCATTGATGTGATTTCAATACTTTTGTTTGTTCAAATCCTAGCTATGATTTCTAGGTTTTGATACAATCCAGAGGAGAGATTCATAGACATGTCCCTTGTTTGCTTTCTTTCCTGAAATCTCAGCACTTCCAATCAACCTTAATCTGAATTCCCAGCAACCAAACCTAAAATTCCAGCAACATAAATTGAGATTCCTGAACTGAAATTCCAGCAGCTCAAATTTTCTAATTTCTGTGAGTTTTATCTGCTAGTAGATATCTGTTCTAGTCGTCCTACATAAATTACCATACATTATTAGGACCTACAGCCATGAAGCCTGGTCTATTAACTAATTACATCATTACCATACTAACATAGTATTTATCTATGAAAAGATCACCTTTTCTTATTAGTTTTTATTGCCGAGTGTCAGAAACAAAATATGCAAAGCTCAAAAAGAAAAGATCCAAAGTCAACAAGCAACTTTAAGTTGTAGCAATCCGAAAAGAATTACTAAACTGAAATATTAGCCATGTTATTTACGTTACCTATATGGAAACAACACACATGTACAGGTGTGGGTTCACACATGTACACTCCAAATATTAGGAAAAAAAAACCATAAGATATCAGATTCTACTCAGACACCCCCTTGTTGCCATTACATTGTCAAAACGAAGCAATCATTTCCACAAACGAAATACCTTCCAACTATTAAAAGAATTAGTTCTGTGTATGTTTGGTGGAGTCTCCACATGCCTCAAAGTGGAGATTGAATATTACATACGCCAGATACCCAAATAAACAATCATACCGGCACCCCATTTCACAGTCCAAGTGACAAACGTCAAAACAAAGGTAAAAATATTAAGCATAGAGTACATCTCGTAATTCAAAATCTGACAATGTTAACCACTAGTATCTTAACTGGACACTTGCATGCTTAACAGAAACAGAAATAAATTTTGGAATCATAAATAACCTTCAAATTTGAATTATGCAATCAATATACAACAGAACATTAATGGCTAAGTGATTATGATTTAGACACTTTTCCTTCCCTTTAAGCAAGATAATAAAACAAACTATTTCACTTTTGAGGTAACTGATGTTGCTGTAAGAAATTTCTCTACGCTAACAAGAGTATCAAGGTTTTCATAACAAACGCGAATTGGGAGCCCATTAACTATAGTGGCAGAGTAAGAGGACTGGACCTTGTAATCAAAGTTGAACATGGCATGTGACATATGAGGTTCACCGGTAAGCTGGATAGTAAACAACAGTTAAAGCATAGCTCAGTTACATGCCCATGAACAGATTGCTCCTCCCCCACCACTTCCTTTTTTCCAATACATCAAAATAGTACAATAAAGAAGAAAAATGAGACAAAAAATTTGACGAAATGAGTATGTTCTACTTGAGCATTAGCCTTCAAGGAGAGATTATCAGTCAAATCACATTTCACTCTTGCATTGAGTCTCCCATCAGTCAAGACCCTCCCAATGAGCATCATCTATGAAAAAACAATCAAGAGTCCCGTTAATTTAGATAAAATATCATAATTTGATGATTACAAAAGGAGAAAATACTTATATTTTTAACATATACAATCCAGTGACTTCCTACCTTTGGGTCTATGAAATTAGCACCAAACTCATAGTGAGCTGTTGGAATTTTGATTGTTTCAGGGGATTGTGACGGAATTTCTGTTGGTCCCATGAACACGCTAATAGATGGTTGACAAAATCACCATAAACAGAATGCATAAGGAAACTAGAGAGAAGCAAATGATAAAAGGAAGGAAATAATTTGAGAACAAAAATAACTTTTCCCCAAACTGAAAGATAAAAGAACAAAAAGGCAAATGTACCTGTGACTGAGTGAGAACTTCTGATTGAGGCCTTTGGTAAAATCAAAACGCATGCCTTCAAAGAACTCTGGCTTTAAGGACACTGCGAAACAGTTGGAACAAATTAAATTTAAACATTTGACAAGATAAAAACATCCCACCCCAAAACTTCATCTTACAGTTGAAAATTAAATGATAAGCAAACAAAACCAAATGAATAAAAAGATCAATCGAATCGCTCTAACTCATTACAAGCAGATGCACACATTAAAAAACATTTGGCGAAACCCAAATGGCAGATCAGTCATTAGATACAAAAATTAATCAAAAGAAAAGAAAAGGTTATGAACAGGAACCATACTAAGCGCTTCACGGTGGATCTCTTCGTAGGGGATAGGGCAAGGAAGGTTCATGTAGTCAACTTTATCCCCTACTACATTGATTTTGTTCACTGTAGCCGTGTCGCCTGGTGTAGCTGCCATTGTTGGTTGATGGACCAGTACTCAACAAGTTGCCACCGCAAGGAGCGGAGGACGGAGAGACAGAGAGGGGGGTGGAAAAGATGAAAAGGGGGACGTGTGTGCAGTCTGTGGGGTTTAACAAAGGGTTTTGAGGCTGTGTTTATGCCTTACGGTCTTTTTATTTCTTTAATAATAAATAAAAATAAATCTCACATAATAAGTGGGACTCCGTATCTAAAATATATAAATGTGGGTTTCATTGTCACGTGAACCTACAATTTGAAAATGTATACACGTTGGCTCTATTGTCATGTAGCTGTGGGATTTGCTTCTTCTTTAATTTATAAAAATAATTATGTAGTAGAACTCACTTTTATTTAAAAAGTACAAAAGTAATGTTATGTCAGCATTGACATAATATTTAACTGATAAGGAGTTAATCCCATTAACATTTTCATCTATTTAAGATCTGTCTTAAACATTTTAAAAATGTTAAGGTTCAATCTGAATGCTTCAAAATGTTAAGGTTCAAGTTATATTTTGTTGTAAACGTTAAAATTCAAAATGCACGATTGGTTTTACATATTAAAAAATAAAGTTGAATTTTATCAAATCTAAAATTTTATCCATTAAATATTGCATTTTTAAATATATTTCTTGATGGAATATATGTATATGTGTGTGTATAATCTCATTTTAAATAAATTATATATTGTAAATAGATGTTATTAGATTAAAAGTGCACTTTAAACTTTAATATTTATAATAAAATATATGATAGATCTTAATATTTTAGATTGGTCAGTTTAAATAGACAGAAAATTGAGCATAATTAAGTATGCATATGTTAATTGTCTTGTCATTACTAATATGGCATATATTTATTCTTTTTTAATAATTAAGTGAGTCGAAATGTCATATAAGCCATAAGATTGTGGTCATTTGTATCTAATTCATAAAAACTTAAATTAATTTTTAATTTAAATTTTATAATAAATATAATTAATTATAATTAGTGCTGGTTAGTAATAAGTTAATCAAAATTAGATCAATGATAATTCAAATCCCTAACCCCCAAAAATTAAAAAAAATCATAAACTATGACGAGCAATTCTCCAAAATCCTTAACACCTAAGAACGCTAAAATAAATAAAGAGAGAGAGAGAGAGCTTGAAAGAGGCAAAATCAATGGGATGGAATAATAAGGAGATGAGAGAGAAGCGTCGGTTTATGTCTCACAATCAATCAATTGGTTGTGCTTTAAAGACAAAATAATTTAAAAACATTCTTTATCTTATACATGCTTAGATTTATATGATAAAATCTACGATAAAATTATACATTGCGAATGAAATTATGATGATAAGATTATATTGCATTTATGTATTATTCCTAAATTATTCATAGTTATTGTTCTATTAAGACTAGACATTGATAGAACATAAAAAACTATCACACGTTATGTTTTTACTTATAAAAGAATTAGTCGATCCCATAAACTAAAGTATGGAGATAATTAAACAAATGTGTTAGTGTTTTTAGCGAACAAGTTCCCTAAACTAACATGATATTAGAAATCCATTTAAAATATTACTTGTATGTCTATAGAAATTCTCGTTGTGATGATTGTATAAGTTGTCATTTGACTTGAGGTCTTCAGAGTTATCTTGTATAATGATTACAATGTTTTAATACTAGTTATGATATATTCTAATCATAGGTAGTTTAGTCAATAGTCATTGGATGTAGTATGAATTATATAGAGGTAGTTAAGTGATCAAGATAGGATTCACCCTAAAGTAATTAAAGAGAATGTTTTATTATTCTCGATTAGTATTGATAAGAAAATCCTTGGCCAAGGTGGAATGCCATTTTATAAATAGTTTCAAATATCATTAATTGAATCAACAGCTAATGGTGGAGAACTAACATGATTAAGCTCAAAATAGAGTAAATATTAATTTTATGTTCTATTTCTAATTAGAACATTGTATGATGAAATGATTAAATTATACGAAAAATCATGCATGAAAGGGTTAGTTAAAACCCCTTTGACATTCATAAATATTTGGGTGGTCATAATATGTTTCTAGATTTCAATCTTAATCTATGATTATAAATTGTTTAATCGGATAATTAAAGATAAATTAAAAGGGGTGTTCATTTACCTATTCTTAAATCTAATATAGGATAATAATTTATATCAATTGCCATCATATTTGGGATCCTAATGGGTCACATATAAAGAACTGATTATAAAAAGCAAAGATATTTTAATCAAGTTAGACTTAATTGTAAAGCTTCAAATTTTTATGAATAAATATCAGATATTTGATAAATAATGATCAATATGATATATTGGATCTTATTTGGGTAGTATAATTTGTATTTAATTAGAATTATTTGCAATTCTAATTAAATTACTAAAATATCCAAATCTTTTTATAAATAGGCTTAAGCTCTAATAAAGCTAATACTTCTTGCTTAACTCTCTCTATAAGAGTTATAAAATTTTCTCAACCTGTTCTGTGAATACTGTTAGAGGTTAGACACTTGTACAACTATGGTGATTGAGATGGATCGATTTTAGAAATGATTCAAAGGATACAATAAGAATATGAACAAGCTTTAGAATAAGGTATGAATTAAGATTTATGCTTTATTATGATTTAATTGTTAATCATTTTACATAATTAAAGTGAAATTAGTTTTAGGAAAATCAAATTATAAAAAAGCTTCATAATTATTCCACTATAATTAGGATTGAATCCCATCCCCATTTCCCAACAAGAAGAACCTAGAAAAAGCATACACATAAGGAGATGAGAGAGTAGTAAAAAAATAGAAAAGAGATTATAACGATCAAAAAAGAAGAGAGTGACCCATAATGGAGAGGAGAGAGTTCCACCTTTTACGAGTGATCTACTGCTTATTTTATATTAAAAAATACTCCAAACACTTTCTCTTTTATCTTGTATTAACATATAAAGGAGTATATCACTCGTAGAAGGTGGACTAAGTTAGAACGATTATATGTCCATCAGATTACAAAGAGAAGATAAGCATCATCATGGTAGGTCATCTCTTGTATCGAGCTATATTTTTCAAGGAATTAAAGCGACTTATCTATGTGCCACTTTAATCACAACCAAAATAATTATAGTATATGTTGGACCCCAAATTTTTTAATTATTATTGATTTATTTGTTTCATTATTGTTAGAATTGAGCCATTATTTTAGGCAGCCTAAGTAGAAATCAGAATTTGGAATGAGTGTTAGAATGAAATTAGTGTATGGTTAAGGTATTAGATTTAAATGGACTTAAGAAGCTAAAGGACATAAGGGCAAAATTGGAAGGACAATGGAAGAGAGGGATAATTTTGGAAGACAAGAATAAGACTTAGTCTTAAATAAGTGAGAAAGAGGAGAGAATCATGAAAGAGAGAAAAAGAGAAGAAAAACGCAAAGAAAGAAGAAAGGAGGAAGAAATCGTGAGAAGTTAGGAAAGAAGAGGAAAACGTGGAAAGAGAAAGAATCAAGCTTGTCTAAGGTAAGTCTATTCTTTCTTCTTACTTTGATAGAAAAGGAATTAAAGAGAGAGTAGGGTTTGTGTCAGAAATGAAGAAGACGAACCCATTTGTGATTTTTCGTGGATTTTGAATTAGGGATTAGTTTTGCTAGCTTAGAGGAGCTATATGTAGGTTAAGTCTAAGCCCATTTTGTTAATTATTTTTGTTTTTGTGATTATTGAAGCTTTACGGATTTCCCATTGAAATATTATTTGAATAGAAATTGGTTTATTTGAAGGGAATAAAGAAAACCCTACCCAAGATCAAGGGAAAAGGCAAATTTGAACTCAGAGAATTTCAAGCAAATAGGTGGGTAATGTATTTATAGTTATTGTGTGGTTGGGCAAATTCTTGCCTATATGTGTGTATATGCAAATTTCTTTATTTTTTTAAATTGTTGTGAAGATTTGATAACGCATGATGATTTGTGATTATGCTATACCTTGAAAGAGGTTATAATATTTTGTATAAACGAAAAGAAGAAAAAACATGAAAGTATGAGCATATGATAAAATGAATTGAGCATAAATATGTGTTTTTGTTTGGGCAAGAGTGGAACTATTTCGTTTGTCACGTGCACATTGGTAAGAGCCTTCTCCTGGCTACCCGCTTGTGACATATGAGCTCCAAAAAATGGACTCATTTTGTTCATGGTGTAAACTTCGGTTTCTCCATTTCGTTTCTATGGAACTCTTGAGCCATTTGTTGTGCATTGCATTTGATATGTGAACATAATGAATAATTGAGTGTTAGGCGTGGATGGTTGGATATATGATATGTTCTATATGATAAAATGCCTAACTTCGAGTTTTTGAACTAGAATTAAGAGTGCTTGAATTTGTTAATATATATATATATATAATATACTAACTACCGTTTGCGTTAAGAGCGAAGACCGAACGAATGGAAGAGGCAAAACCATCTCGTTTTCCCAATGAAAGAGAAAGTGCTTCTCTGGGCGCTAGGCGCTCCCATGGTTCGGGAGATCCCGTGGTAAATCTGCCCTCTATGATCCCTAAAGGGGAAGGGCAAAATCGAAAACTGCAAAAATGGCTGAGTCGAAGCGGAGAAAGAGACTAAGTCATCGGAGCCTTTTATTTTCCCGCCCTCCCGC